>CAXITT010000043.1:1730623-1769400 GCA_964033795.1 Lymnaea stagnalis | reverse complement strand
TTTTAGATTGACATTATCTATTTGTATTGAAAATTTCATTGCAATAGCTTTATTAGTTTAAAAGTTATCTATTTAAGTGTAAAAATGTCTCGGCCACAGTCGCTTTTCATGAAATATGTTTTCTAACGTCGCATAAATTTTTCTGATCTGCATTTTATTTATTTTAAATTTACCTTACTTTTAGATGGTCATTATCTACTTGTATTGAAAATTTCATTGCAATAGCTTTATTAGTTTAAAAGTTATCTATTTAAGTGTAAAAATGTCTCGGCCGCAGTCGCTTTTCATGAAATATTTTTTCTAACGTCGCGTAAATTTTTCTGATCTGCATTTAATTATTTTAAATTTACCTTACTTTTAGATTGACATTATCTATTTGTATTGAAAATTTCATTGCAATAGCTTTATTAGTTTAAAAGTTATCTATTTAAGTGTAAAAATGTCTCGGCCACAGTCGCTTTTCATGAAATATGTTTTCTAACGTCGCATAAATTTTTCTGATCTGCATTTTATTTATTTTAAATTTACCTTACTTTTAGATGGACATTATCTATTTGTATTGAAAATTTCATTGCAATAGCTTTATTAGTTTAAAAGTTATCTATTTAAGTGTAAAAATGTCTCGGCCGCAGTCGCTTTTCATGAAATATTTTTTCTAACGTCGCATAAATTTTTCTGATCTGCATTTTATTTATTTTAAATTTACCTTACTTTTAGATGGACATTATCTATTTGTATTGAAAATTTCATTGCAATAGCTTTATTAGTTTAAAAGTTATCTATTTAAGTGTAAAAATGTCTCGGCCGCGGTCGCTTTTCATGAAATATTTTTTCTAACGTCGCATAAATTTTTCTGATCTGCATTTTATTTATTTTAAATTTACCTTACTTTTAGATGGACATTATCTATTTGTATTGAAAATTTCATTGCAATAGCTTTATTAGTTTAAAAGTTATCTATTTAAGTGTAAAAATGTCTCGGCCGCAGTCGCTTTTCATGAAATATTTTTTCTAACGTCGCGTAAATTTTTCTGATCTGCATTTATTTATTTTAAATTTACCTTACTTTTAGATTGACATTATCTATTTGTATTGAAAATTTCATTGCAATAGCTTTATTAGTTTAAAAGTTATCTATTTAAGTGTAAAAATGTCTCGGCCACAGTCGCTTTTCATGAAATATGTTTTCTAACGTCGCATAAATTTTTCTGATCTGCATTTTATTTATTTTAAATTTACCTTAATTTTAGATTGACATTATATATTTGTATTGAAAATTTCATTGCAATAGCTTTATTAGTTTAAAAGTTATCTATTTAAATGTAAAAATATCTCGGCCTCATTCGCTTTTTATGATATATTTTTTCTAACGTTACATAAATTTTTCTGATCTGCATTTTATTTATTTTAAATGTGCCTTACTTTTAGATGGACATTATCTGTTTGTATTGAAAATTTTATAGCAATACCTTCACTGTTTTAGTAATTATGTCATTTTTTGTAAAATTAAATTCTTGACTTCTGTCGTTATCCACGCCATGTGCAAATAAAATCAATTTTTTTCAAATATAATAAGTTAATTTACAATTCATGTGTTTTGTTTTGTTAAACATTGTATTGTAAATGTTTCCTCCAAATTTGAGAGCTCTAACTTTAATAGCCAAAAAGATACATGCAAAATAGTACTAAAAGAGTAATAATGCGATCACAGTCTTAAAAATTAAATACAAAGCTGAATAGTGGGGAAAAATAAATCACTATAAAATTCATAACTTTTCTCCTATAAGTGATAGAAAGATTATCTTGGTGTCATTGGAAAGCTTAGAGCCAGCTCTTTCCAATGATATGCTCTTTGTGTATGTCAGATGTTTTTGAAAATTTGAGTTGGAGTGCCTAGCTCTGTAAAGAATGAGGCCGTATTGAAAATTTTGTTTCAGATGAAGGACACTGAACTGTCATTCAACAAGGCAGTAGAAATAGCTGTTGAAACAGAGGAGGCAGCGAAATGTGCCAAAGAAACAGTCCATGAAGAAACGCCTATCAATAAAATTCAGACACAAAGAAAGAAGCAACATAAGACAGCAGAGAAATTTTCTCCATCTCAAAGACAGGATTTTCCGAGTGGAACTTGTGGCAGGTGGGGAGTAAGAGGCCATAAAGGAAATATCTGCAGGTACAAAGACGTGATCTGCCGCTTTTACCACAAGAGAGGACATCTCGAAAGAGTTTGTCTAAATTTATTTATTTATTTAGGCATTTTTATATAGCGCTTACCTTAAAGCTCTAAGCGCTTTACAATTATTAAAAACATGTAAACTAAGTAAAATAAAAATGAGACACTAGGATAGTAACTACTATACTATAGAAACAATTAAAATTGCTATAAAACGAGGACACTTTGGCACGTTTTGGCCATATACTTCAGGATCAACCCGAGACAGAAAATGAGGCAGGGCAAGGAGGGTGCATCACAGGTCATAGGCGGACCTAAACAGATGAATTTTAAGGGACTTTTTGAAAATGGACGAGGTTTCACAATGACGGATATGGAAGGGGAGCTGGTTCCAGAACGTGGGCCCATGGAAGTAGAATGATTGAGAATGCTCCAAAACAGAAACAGATCCATCTAAAAAGAATAAGAAGGCAAAACCAAATAAAAACTATCCCGCCCCTTATTCAAGAACTCATTTTAGAAGGAAAGAGGTTTGCATTTGAAATTGACACTGGAGCCTGAGAAAATTTTATGTCTGAATCTGTTTGGCGAAAGCTGGGACAACCCACATTGAGCCCAATATCGGTCAAGTACGAGTCAGCGTCTGGTGACCTACTTAATGTTTTGGGAAGTGTGCAGATAAAGGCTGAAGCAAGGGAAATAACTACAAATTTGTCATTTGTTGTAGTGAAAAACCACAACTTAAACTTGTTGGGCAGAACTGCAATAAAGAACCTCAAGATTTCGATAGACACAATAATTCAAACAAGGACTAATCACATTGCTAATCAAAGCTCGTTGATTAAAGCTCGTGAACAAATCCGTAAATCAACTGAACATTGATTGCAATGCGGATGGTCTTAGTCGTGATGATGGTGATAGATGCTTATTCAAAGTACCTGTGTATCCACAGGATAACATCTACATTGACCAAAGCCACCCTTGATCTTCTGGAGGAAGATTTTGCTCATTTCGGCTATCCACACACCATAGTCAGTGACAATGCAACGTGCTTCATCTCAGAAGAATTTCAGCAATGGTCTAAGGAGAGGGGTATTGTACATTTTGCAGGCGCTCCCTACTATCCTGCTACGAATGGAGCTGCCGAACGACTCATTCAAAGTTTCAAGAGTTCACTGAAGAAATCCTCATTACCTTTAAAGGAATCTCTACAAGACTTTCTGCTTCAGTATCGGAGGACACCATTGGCAAGTGGATTATCACCTAGCCAACTGCTAAACAATCGGCAAATAAGAGCACTTATTGATACTCTAGTTCCCTCACCTGCTCATCGAGCACAGGGACAACATCTTAAAGAAATAGCCGTTCTCAATGGGACAAACAGAAGTCCTAGTCGATCATTTAACCAGGGAGATCCATGTTACGTCAGAGTATATGGAACAGCAACAGACTCTAAACCACGATGGGCTCCCGGTACAATCATCCACGTTATGGGTCCACGTCTTTTCAAGATAAAGATTTATCCAAATGGTCCCATTTGGAAGAGACATTTAGACCAACTTCGCCCCAGGTATGGAGCAGAAGAAGATACAGAACCAGGTTTGGATATAATGACAGGAAGTCTTTATCCAACAGCTCAGGCAGCCCTGAGTCATCAAACGTCCACACATCCAGCAACTCCAAGTCCACCTAAGAAGAAGATTAACCCTCGACATCCAGGACCTTCAGACTATGTCATACCCAGAAGATCTCAAAGACAACGTCGAGCACCAATGTTACTGGACTTGTAATTGTTCGGGGAGGTGTTATGGTGGGCTAGCGGTCTGACCTGTACCGATAGCCAGCCAAGGATACAGCGCGCATGCGCAGAGAGACTGGACAGAGAGAGTGTGTGTTTATGAACCGTGTTCCGGACTCAAGCAGAAAGTCAACACCTGAATGAGAACTTGTATTTATGTATAGATATGTTTATGTTACTTGTTTGAAATAAAAACATTGAAAACATAACATCTAGAGAGCTTGGCTTAGTCACAACTAAACCACCAATTTTGAACTTTTTCCTTGGCTCTGGGAGTCATACATGTGGACACTGACTGTTTTTCCTGATATCTCGAATCTCCTTTACTTTCAACAATCTTTCACATATTTGACTTGACCTAATTCACAAGGTAGTTGGAATGAACATCTTAAAGGAGGCCATTGTATCAAGCATGAGAAAGAGACTTACGGTATTTTTGGAGGACTAGTCATTTTTTCCCCCCCTATCTGTCACCAGGGTCTAACACACTGGTACATAATTTAAAGTTTAATTTAATAGGAAAAAACCTTTAACTGACTTGAGAACATTTTTGTTTGGTTGTTTGTTATTTGAGTTGTGTACTCCAGTAATCCATAAAATAAATTAGGGGCAAGTATGGAGTAGGCAGCCAATAAACTCATTCAATTAGGTCACATCATTCCTTTGCCATTTGTCTCCTTTTACTTTCTTGCCTTCATCGTTGGTACACGTACAGTTAATTATTGTTTGTATCATTTCTTCATTTAAGTACACACGTAATGATTGAGTGGGAGCAAATATATGTGACATGTGGAGGGAGTTTGATTTCAAGGCAACTTAGTTTTGCCACATTGAAAATAAAATGCTAGTAACCTAATTAGAGCCATTTACTGTTTTATTAGTGTATGAGGTTGTTAATAATTTATTAAAATTAAATAAAACTTACTTCTGAGTTAGAATTGTTTCAATATTATTTTATCTTAGACTCACTAGTACTACCGGTACAACCTTTTATAAGGCCTAATGACATGGACTGGCCCAATGCCTATGAATCTCAAATTGTCCTCTTTAACTTTAACAAATAATGTTTGCAATATTGATGGTACACAATAGTTGCTAGTTTAATAATGATTCTTTTTTCATTTGATTATTAAATCTAGTAACTGGTGACTATCAACAATGGAGGAGAGGGAAGCCAGCCCTTGGAGTACAGTTTGAATGCAAAGACAATGATACTACAGAGAGAACTGTCCTGAGACTTGGACTTGACTTCTGGTAAAAAAAAATATTTCTATCACTTGTTAAACATTTCAAACATACTTCTTTCAGTAAAGTAAGATTTATGGAATCCCAGTCCCATTGTGTAATGGTATACCATACTTAAAAAAATATTGTACGCTCCAAATAAGTTTAATTGTTTATTCTACAGCGGAGAAACCTATGATGACCCTTGGTGCAACATTGTGCTAGAGTTGAAGAATACTATATTGATCATGGACTTATCAAGCTACAGGGGAATTAGACCAGCAAGGATATTAACTCATTCCCTCCTGCAATGCTACTTCCGTATTTAATTTATTTGCCTGAGAAAGGGAAGTAACCCCGTTTTGAAATTGTTTATATTTTTTTAATATGTATTTAAGCTACTAAATATTATTTAATGTTAATGAATTAAGAACAAATGCAACAAAAAATGAATAAGGTTTAATATAAATATAACATTAGCGGGGAAAAAATAACGAACAATGACCAAAAAATCGATTTTCGGCACCTCATACGAACACATGCTACATATAGACGCACCGTACTTAAGCACACATAGTTTTAAAGTGAAACAAGATAAAAACTTCCGGTTTTTAAATTAAAATCACGCCGAACCACGCCATCGCCGGAAGTCTCGAGGGATGCGAGATTTCATTGCTATTTTTAAATAGATATGAGAGAGGTGTGTCGCTATGCGCCGGGACGCATTTGGACGCATCCGGCGAAACCCGTAAAAGACGCATTTAGTTGCAAACGTTGGGAATGAGTTAAATATTGCTTACAGAAGCTTACCCAGACAGTCACAGTAGATAGACCGGGCATTTCCTGGATCATTTAATTTAAATTCATGCCTAAGATTTCCAAGTTGCCATCTATTTTTCACCATACTCGGCATTAAATTTTTTAAATTAGTCTTTTAGTTAATAGTAAACACATCTGACATCATATTCCTTTGATTTTATAACAAATATGTGATAAACATATATTTTATAAAAAATTTTAAAACCTTAATTTTGTAAAAAAAAAAAAAATCGTTAAGTGGGTACTTTCAAACTTATTTTAGTGCCTTTAAATTTTTTTTTATGCTATTAAGGCATAGTGCATGTTGTGCTGCTTAAAATTATCTTTCATTTGATGTATGACATGTTTATGTAAGTCAGTGATGTTTATTTTTACGAATTTTTGGAATTGTGTATTTTCACACTTTTGAAGTCGGAAAAAAAAAGGGACTAAAAAGCAATCTTGTTATTTTTTATTTTGTAATAACTTTTGAATTAATGGTTCTAGCTGCTTTAAAAAAAATGGGCTTTAAATAAGTAAAATTTTGAGCAAGTACACCAAGTTTGGAGCTTCTAGGATTATTAGTTTAGTAGTTATGGTTCCACAAAAATGGACGATTTGACTAAATGAAAAATAGCCAATTTCCTATCGATTTTTATCAAATTTTAAAACTTCATAACTTTTTATATATATTGAGGTATTGTAATAAACCAGGTATCAAAATTCTTATATTAAAAAGTTCTATCAAGTGAGTGTCCTTAAAACAGTCTACATTTAAATATAAATTTTGGTTTGGATAAAAAGAGAAAAAAATTCAATTAATCAATATTAGAAATATAGGAGACAAAGAAAATGAAATTTAAAGCATATCAATATGAAATTATCACAAAAGATAAGAATTTTCTAGATATCTTTACAAATTTTAGACAATATTGTAGAACATGTTAATAGTTAATGTTTTTAATGCGACCAATGTCCAAGCGTTGGTTGATGTGTCACGTGTCCTCATAATGAGCGGACCAGGGGTTATGTTGCGATATGTTAACTAGAGAGTTGTCCAACCCACTACCACTAAGTTAAAAAAAAACAACAAACTCTTCAGCTCGCTGAAAATGCCGCCCCTCATAAATTTAAAATAAAAGTGGTACCTGTGAGGACCACCCCTTCCACAGCCCCCTTCCTATGCAAATGGATTGACTTTTTCTCAACAATTGTGAGTCATAGTAGGCAAATAAGCTTTTTTAAGGGTCTGTGGTTGGTCAGCTCTAATTTGATAGATATAACTTAATTATTTAGATGCCTCCTAAGTTGACTTTGGTTTGTGATGAGTAAAATAAGAGGCAGTGTTAGTGATTTTATGTATCTTGATGGAACCAAGTTGCTTTGTTAGTAATCTGTTTGCGGTGTATATTTCACTATTGACATATATTTCATTACTTTCCAGCTTTATGCCTCTTAGACTTAGTTAATCACAAGCTATTTATTGAGAAAGGAATCGAAACTGTCACAAATTTTAAGAAAGGAAATTGACAATTTTATTTAAAGTTTTAACAAACATTTCCCACATAAACCCCACCTTCAAAATTCTAGCCGCGTTACGTCTGTAATGGATGCACAACCATGCAAAGGAAAAGCAGCGCACTGGGCGAATGCGCACCCTGATATTGAGGTCCCTTGCGAGTACCACCTTTACATTGCTGTGCATGGATCCAGTGGGCTAGAAAGAAATATCAACGTAGATAGATTTATACAATAAAAATAAAAAATATTTAAATCTAAATAAATCCTATTGGGCAACTTTTATAACGCATCTTTGAAGACAGAAGAGTTCTCCTCGTTTTCCCACAATGGCGTCGTAAATGACAAAAGATTCATGAAATGTACATTTTACAAAAAATCTTGTACAATTTTGTTAAATGGTTATTGTATTCAAACAAAAATACGCTATTTTAAGCCTTTAGGGTACCGCCTTTAGTTCCATCAGGTAAAGAGGAAGTTTTAATTTTATATCACTATGAATAATTATTCGCGCTTAAATCTCAATCAATGCCTTAGCCGATTTTTTTTTTTTTAACCTTTAATAATAATTAGGCTAATGAAAGAAAAAGGGTATTAATAACTTAATAAGGCAGGGATTCTTACCACATGTCACATGTTCTTATATTGTTGCTTCACTTTTACTTTACTCTCTACAGTACTTTACTTTTCCTAATTTAGTCGTGCTAGAAGACTGGCACATAATTCACTAAAGCAGCAATTGTGAAAACGTAGAAAACTAGAGAAGGTTTTTAAAATAAAATAAATTAACCAACTGTTCTGCACTGGGAAGTTTTATTTGGACATATTTTTTAATATCTAGTTAGTCGCATTTGAAATATTGAAATATATTTTTAGAACCCACAAAACAGCTCCCTTAAACAATATATCCCCTCAACGACTTTCTGTAGTTAATGAGTGTCAGAACGATTGCAAAAAAACATTTTGAAATCGAAGCTCGTAAGTCATTTAAAGAGCACTGAGTAAAAGTAAATCCTTGACATCTTTTTGTCAAATAATAATTCAAAATTAGTTTTCCAAAATTCAAGTAGCTTGCGTAGAAGCTATGTTTTAATAAAATAAAACGAGCAAATTTTTGAGTGCAGCTTTAAAGATGATTTGTGCCATAGGAATAATTTTATTGTCATACCAGATATTTTCATTAATATCTTTATTATTTTCTTTTATTCATATCAAATATAAAATGTGGCAGAGATAAGCCTATAGCAACAGCTATGATTTTTAGAAATGTCTGCAATGACTATGAAGAATTTAGCCATTATGATGCCGAGATTGCCATTCAGTATTGCTACTGATGGTAGTAAAGACTCAGACAAAAAGCAGTACTCTCCAGTGGTCACCATTGAAGGATAGGGTGGCCTTGTAAATTCTCATCTCCTAGCTTTGCCGGTGTACAAAGCATCCTCGGCCACAGGACAGAATATATATTTAAGATCATGGCCGATGAATTGAATTCACAGGGCATTTCATGGGTAAACTGCATTGCATTTGGCTGTGACAATGCCAATGTGATGACTGGCCAATACAATGGGTAAACTGCATTGCATTTGGCTGTGACAATGCCAATGTGATGACTGGCCAATACAATGGAGTATACAGTTTTACTAAAGGAGAGCAAGACATTTATCTGGCATGACGCTGCCTCCATCTGGTGCATCTTGCAGCTAAAAAGGGGGCTTCCTGTCTCCCCCAAGTTGAGGTCGTGTGTGTTTGAGGTTTGTTACTTCTTCAAGATAAGTGTGAAGAGACAGTGAATTGAAGAACCTGCAAGTCCTGTATGGCGCAGAACAGATGAAAAGTATCAAGCATGTCTGCACCAGATGGCTTAGTATTGCAAGATGCCTAAAAAGATTGTTTGAAAACTGGGACTACTTAATGCAATTTTTTTATGAAGAAAAATATACAAATTCCAAACCAAATAAGAAACATGATGGGCAGACAACTGCTGTATTGGAAGGACATTGCACAACTTACTCTGTGAAGCAGGTTGATGCCATTTATGACTTTTTGCGGTCACTAACAAATCAACTTAACTGCTATTTCTTGTCTTACACACTGAAAGCTTATGATCAGGTGAGATGAATTTTTTTATGAGTCTTGAAGGCTGCATAATTTTACTCACATTTCATTGGACCAGCAATATTTTCATACGATTTATTTTATTTTGTGCAAAGTTGTCTGTAGTGGACATTAGTAATTTTGTATTATTTACCTTACCATACTGTTGTACTTAATAGTATTTTAATGACACATGGTTATTTTTAAAGGTACTTGTCCAACTACAGGCAGAAGACGCCATGATCATCATGCTGAATTGGAGATCCCTGCAGCCTAATTGGTGACTTGTACAGCAGATTTCACTTGCCAACAGCAGTTAATGGTATTGACCAGGTGAGCTTGTGTAGATTGATTATGTTAATGTATGCATTTATGTTGTAGCTAGTTGGACAAATTTAATACATTTCTTTTGTTTTAAATTATCACTTAAATGGTTTATCATAATACCTACAGTACTAGTTTATAATTTTTTTTTGTCTTTCAGTTCCAATGTAGGCTAAGAAGCAGACAGAAAGATGATGCTGACCTGATTGTTGGATCTCAGGCAAAGACCATGCTGCAAAACAAAGAAAAGTACAGCCCCAGAGACAAGGGGGTTGTTGAGTTCTAGTTCTATGCTTCTGTTGGAAAGTATTTTGAGATGGTGCTTGACTACCTTCTAAAAAAAACTTCCCTAACGGATCCTGTACTTCAGAATGCTTCTGTAGTTGATCCAGAAAGGAGAATAGAGGTTAAACAACACCAGCTAGAATACTTCCTTACTAGATTCCCCATTCTGATCCCCAGAGGGATTGATGTTGACACCATCTATGAAGAGTTTGATTGGTATCAGCAGAGGAACATTGAGGAATGTATTGAGAATGGGGTAAGAGTTGACAGGATTTGGCAAACACTTTGCCAAAAGCAACCAGCCCTTAAGAATCTTGCACATGCACTGAAAGGGATCCTCACCATACCTCTCTCCAGTGCTGCTGCAAGAGAATATTCTCTATGATCCTGAAAACATGCACAGACCAGGGAACAACAATGGCCCAAAAGCAACAGAGGCCCTGTTAATCCTCAAGAGAAAATGAGGAAGCTGCTTGGACTTGATGAAACTTTCAGTGCAAAAGAACTCCAGCAGTTTAAAAGTTCAGCAAGCGTCTTCAATACACAAGGTATTTAAGTATTTATAAAATGTGTACTCAGTTGAAGAATGTGCCCTTTTTATTGCTACCAAGTGTACTAATTGTTCAGTATTGTACTATTCTGAGACAGTATTTTACTATTTTGAGATGGAATTGTACTACATTTTGAGTTCCTGGGGAAACAAGTCTGGTGCATGAGTATAATATAAGCTGTGAATTAAATGATAATATAATTTGTTACTTTTTGTGGGGGGGGGGGGGGGGTGGAAAGACAAAGATTTTATAAGGTTAAAGCATTTAGACCTAGATGAGCCACACAGTGGGATCTGACTATGATAAAAACATCCTGTATGGGGCTCTTTAGGGTTAACAACACATGGTCAAGGGCTTACCAATAACAATGACATTAAATTAAAATTTATTTACAACTGTAGGATGTTATAAACTATAATTATCATAAAGTAGATATTTTAAAAATGATACAATTTTGTTAGCATTCACAATGTTTAGTTTTATAGTTAATGAAAATTCACAATATTAAGTTTTGCTCTCAAACGTATTAAAATAGATAGCCAGTGTAAAAATGTATGAGTGTGTTTGTATGACAATGTCAGAATTAATTTGTGATACAGATTAGAGAAGAGAACACATTCTTCAATGAGTGACACTCAAGATAAGGTAAGATAAGATTCTTTTCTTTATCCAAGTAATGTGTTTTGAATACATTTGATCTATTCATTTTTAGCACATATCCAGCAAATATTCTTTCTAAGACAACATTTTTAAACCAGAGCAATTTAAACAAATCAAATGTATGTCTCAAGTGCAATAATGAGTCATATACCACAGAACTTCACTCCTTTAGTGACAATTTTAACTTTAATTAAGAGTGATTGTTTGATTCTGTTAAAGCCAGAGGAGCACTCTGTTAAATTCTAACAGATTTGGGAACAAAGAAGTGCATAACTTTCAGTGTTAACTTTGAGGGAAAGAATTCACCCTGATTGAGCTCATCTTAAGTATCTGTCGTGTCATGTTTAAAACAGAATGTTTACTTAATGAACTTGAATAATAAGTATATACTAGAAGTGTGATTAGAATATTAAATATAGATTGGAAGTATAGTTAGAATATTAAATTTAGACAACAAATAAGGTTAAAAGTTTGGAAGTGTAAATTATTTTTAAAATTGTATTCCTCCAGATGACTCTCCTCAAATTCGGTTGGTTGAATGTATTAATGAAAGCCATGGAGATGACCAAACTGGACATTAAAAATTTCACATGAAGATGTCATAACTAGACATTGAAAACTTCACATGCAGATGACCAAGCTGGCAATTGAAAACATCATATGAAGATGTCAAAACTGGACTTAAAACTTTACCATGACAAGGATGACCTATTGAAGTAGGTTTCTTACAAATTTTGCCTTCAATCGAACAAAAAAAACAACAAAACTACAACTGTAATAAAAAGTTTTATTAAAGTAAAACCTCCGTTTTACGACCTTTAAATTGCCATTAAAACGAGGGCGTTAATTTGAAGGGTCTTAAAAAAGAGGTAGGACATTTTATAAAACAAAATTTAGAAAATTAAGTTAAAAAAAATACACGTACCATTAAGCATAGGCACCATCTAACGTTCATAAATATAAATTAAACTCTGTCTCACAACCAATATAAACTCATATTGTCTCTAAACTCTGTCTTACAACCAATATAAACTCATATTGTCTTACAACCAATATAAACTCATATTGTCTCACAACCAATACAGTCAATATTTTCCTGTTCCTCATTAATTCCTAAATAAAAATCAATGCTGGTTTGGTAGTTGTTTAAAATTGTGTGTAAGTGCTGGGTGCATGCTTAGAGTTATAACTATTTATGGATAAGATAAGCGCATTAATATTGTTGTAATTATTTTTATTCAATCATTGAATAGTTTTTTTTATTGAAAGAAAGCTGTTATATAAATTGAATTATTTGAAGGTCGCAAGTCGCGTTTTAGAGGGAGTTGTTTAAGAGAGGTCGTTTATATATTACAAAGCATCAGTGAATTTTTTTTCAGTCCTATGTTGGAAGAAGTCGTTAAGGGAGGGTTGCAAAAAGGAGGTTTTACTGTATTGGAAAGACTTTACTATCACATAGACAGCCCTAAAAAATATGCTAGGGTGCTTTTCTTTGACTTCTCATCAGCATTTAACACTATCCAACCACACCTTTTGATTTAAAAGCTTTATTCGTTAGGTTTAAATTCAAATTTTCAGGCAAGTATACTGAACTTTTTAACAAATTGCCCACAATATTTCAAGTTGAATGACCAAATATCATTAAGTAGAGAAATATGTAACAGGGTACCACAAGGTTGCGTTCTCTCCCCTGTCCTGTATACAATATATACCAATAATACCCAGAGACCAAGCAACAACATTCTAATAATTAAATTTGCTGATGACACTATCATTGCTTAATATCTGAAGGGGAAAGCATATGCCCAGACCTGTTTACTCTTACGATTTTGGCGTACAATGTATGATTTTTAGATGTCTTTTACGATTGTACGCCAAGACCCTCCAAACTACGATTTTCAGAGACCCGGTGGAAAAATTTTTCCCCGATTTAAAAAAATTTCATAAATTTTCGGGTTTGGACATTTTAGTTTTAGCCCTCTCTAATGAAGATCTGGCATTGAATATGAACTAGAAAAACGATTGGTTGTTTTTTTTAAAAATTTTTTAAAAGTTGGGACCATTCTTATTATATTTCGGAAGCACTCATGGGGAGTGGGGAGGTGGGGTTGTTGATTACGGAAATTGTGGCATACGAGACAGGCATGGGTATGGGATTGGTGGGAGTGTCAAAGGATATAAATAAATAACCGCGACGTATCGTATTGATGGAATTGACGGTGATTGTCGTATTGCTGCTTTGTGTGTCACAGTCACAGTGAACTAGCTGGCTGCGTCAACAGTAATATTTAGACTAGTCGCGTCGCCCTAGCGACAACTTCACTCACCATCGCCTTTGACTGCTAGCAAGCGTGTGGCGTAGTTTTGTTATATAATTATTTTGTTCCTCAGAACCGCGGCTATTGTAAAACTAGAGATGGTTTTTTAAATAAAATAGATTATCCAACTGTTCTGCAGTGGAACGTTGGATTTTGGCATACCGGTATTTTATAAGATCGAGTCAGTGACATTTACAAAATACTTTTATAACTCGCAAATCAGCTCTATGCCTTCAACCATTTTAATACAACAGTTTGGTTTCACTACCATGGTTTCTTTCAGCTATATCTTGGGGGGGGGGGGAGCACTGCCGCTCTCCCGGGTTAAGCCAAGTGCGCTCCCCCCCCCGAGCAAAAATATGTCCAACAATAAATAACTGGCAATGCTGCCACTGCCCCCCCCCCAAAAAAAAAATCTGAAGTGCATCCCCCGGGTGGAAGGGCATTTCTGAAATAATTACTGATCACTACTACTACTACCACCCCCCCCTCCCCCCCCCCCACTTTTTTAATTTAATATTTTTTTTTTTTTTTACACAGCTTGCAGCAGTGGTTGGCAAAGCGCGACTCGCGAGCCACATGCGGCTCTTTAGCGATCTGAGTGCTGCTCGGTCAGCCAGCCACAAACGGTTTTGACTCCCAAAAACATGGTTCTTGGCAGGTTCTTGAAAAAGAATTGGGCTCTCAAACAAATTTTAATTGCCCTGCTGGTGAGTTTTCCCTGCACCACTGGACTAAAGCATGTTAACGGAAAAAATCAAGCGCCTTTTGGGTAGGCGACGGCACAGTTTTTTCCCAGTAATGAGGGTGGGGGATGGTTGGAAACAATTACGTCACAGCACGGAAAGACGTGTTGTCACCATATTACTGCTACAGTGATTTCTTGATGAAAACACAAAGCATTAGTAAACGATAACTGCGAAACACTGTGGTGATGTTTTATAGCCTTAATAATAATAATTAATAATGGGCCTAATTGGAATTCATGGCCTTCACATATTTTCAGGTGACAGTTGGCTCCATAAGAGACTGTCAGGATAATCATTGAAGAAATCATGCATAAATGTAGGTGCATTCTGCCCCCCCACCCCACTTCTTCCCATCAAAGCTGCCATGCGCATCCTCAGCGTGTACGTAGTAGTTGGATAGCTTTACGTTGACAAGGTGGGGAGGGGGTTATGAATATTTTTTACATTTCATTTTGCCTACCGAGTATGTTATATATGGATTCCCATTGTCCAAACAGCCCTGGCGTACGAAGTGGGCTCCATAGACAGATGTGCACATTGCGGTATTTTAATGTTACCATTAATGGAATCGGCAAGCCTTTTTGTTTTCGTTACCGTAGTTGAGCATGCACAATACATTACGATATGGCATCGACAAAATTAAAGGCTAGCGAATCCGATGATGAAGAAGGAACTTCAACTTAACATGAGATTCAGCAAAAGAAAGTTTATTCGCTGATATCCTATCTTGAATGTCAGACAAAATTGACTGAGTTGCGTTCTTCAAATAAGGGTCCATCAGACGCAAACTGCACTGTCGGACTTTTCATGAGCAATCAATCAGAGATAAAAGGAGTGGTGTTGATTTAAGAGATTGTGTGCATGGAGCCGGTCTAAGTATTTCAATTTATATACTCAACACCGCCGAATTTTCGTAATGACAGTTCGGGTGTGTGTGTGTGTGGGCGTGGGGGGGGGGGTGGTCCTCGGCAGAAAGTATGTACGTTATTTAAAAAATTCTGCAACATTCATCCTGAAACTCTGAAAGTCCAAAAATAACATTTCTATCTCGAATGGTGTAAACTACCAGCCAATGTGTAGTAGGCATTAGACTCGTGATGTTTTTAAGGGGTATTTTCACAAATCAACTGGCTTGCTATACTCAATAGTGGAAGAATTACAGTACAGTGTTAAGTCTACCGAATGTTCAACGCGCGCATGACGTATACTTCGTTGGGCTACGCCAGTGGTTCTAAAATATTTGTTTTCCGGCGCCTGTGCAATATTAGGTTTTCACCATTGTGTGACATTCTAACAAGTGCACTTGGACATAGCGAATACCAAAATAAAACAAAGGGTGGGATAAAAATCAATATAACACGTATGTAGGTCACTGACCGCCATCTGTAGCTACAAACAGTAGATACTCAACTGGGTAAGTGGACCGAAAGATGTCACATTGGATTAAAAGTAAAAATAAAATTATGAAATTTTTTAAATAATTCGCAACGCCCCTGTGAGGAAGCCGCAGCAGCCCATTTAGAAAATTTTCACCCCCCATTTAAAAGGACAATTTATTGCGCCCTTAATCTGTGTGTAAATGGTTTTTTTATAGTTGAATTGACTGTTTAAGTGACTTTCTATAGACGATTTTCACGCGGTTGCTCTTCGTTATATTCTCATGGCCCTGCCCAAGGGCAGCGAGCACCCAGGGCGATGTAGTCCGATGAAGCATATATTATGTGAACCACTGGGCTGGACGAATCACCAGTGGTGGAAACCCGTGTCACATTTTGTTTACTGTAACATAATATGTAATGGACTTTGCTAATTTTTTATTATTGTAATTGAGGGAAAAGAGGGGGCGGAGGGGGGGGTGGTCGTAAAAACTTCTGCGTGCAACGGAAAGGGGGGGGTGGTTACATAATAGACTTTATTGCGTTACTGTAGTTTTATTTATTTACTTTTGAGATATTGTATTGTACGATTTTGAGACCAGATTTTACGATTTTAAGGGTTTGAGGGTAAACAGGTCTGTATGCCACAACTTACTAGCTTAATCAGTTGGTGGAATGAAAATTTTCTTCAGTTAAGTGTCTCAAAACTGAAAGAAATGGTTGTCGTTTTCCAAAGGGGGAATCACCCAATTACAGATTTCACAATAAATAATAACAGTATTGAGGAAGTAGAGACATAAAAGTATCTAGGTATCACCATTAATAATAAGCTGACAGGGCATGACTTGGACCCTAACAAAAACAGCAGAAAACCTATTAAACACATGGGAGAGAAAATTTCTCTGGGAAATATATGACAAAGGATGAATATGGACGGAGAATACATACCAACCAGAAATTGTACAGTCTATATCAGGATCCCACGCTAGTAGCAGAAATAAAAAAGGGCAGGCTCTGTGGGGCAGGATACTTAAAAGAGAATGCCAAAAGACAGAAGATTGAAGCGGGTACATCACCAAACCCCAGAGGAAAACGGCTCAAAGGCAGACCTAGACTTAGATGGATGGATAATGTGGAAAAAGATCTACAGCAGCTGGGAATCCAAACTTGGAAAAGAAAAGCATTAGTTTTGTCTGAGTGGAAAGAGATAGAGAGGCAGGCCAAAGCCCTACATGGGCCATAGCACCACAAGGATTGATGGATGACATGGCATGAACACAGCCAAATTTTGTATTAAAAAAATCAACCAAAGATTCTCTATCTTTAAAAAAAAATGTACTATTTCGATGTAAACAAACAATTTATTAACTTATTATACAATGCAACAATTGGAAGTCTTCTAAACTTCCGTCCCATTACACTGCAGGTCTATCAGCTCCATCTACAGATTTGCAGGTGCAGTTTCCACATCTATGACAAATGGGTTAGAAACAGCTTGAAATGACTTTTCTATGCTTCAAAGTCACTAAAGTGCCTTGCGAAATCCGGGCAAAGTAAGTTTTTAAGCAAAGTGTGCATTGGGAAACACCATAGCTTGACTTGGTTCAACATTGCTTGACAACAAGAAAAGTGAGACAAGTTGCATGTGTGTCTCCCATACTCACAGCTTTACTTGTAATGCCTTCACTGCATCATGCATATCAGTGATCAAGTGGTCCCGTCCCTGGAGCTGCAGGTTCAAGTCGCTGAGATGAAGTGGTTATGTCAGACAGAAACGCCAACTCACATTTCCACTTTTTATTTTTAACCCGAAAAACTGTGGAGTCTTTCCCAATGCTGCCCATGAACTGAGAGATTTCATCAATCAGCTGGAAAAATCTACTAAGAACTTTTATCAATTTTAGCAGGTCGCTAAACTCTTGAATCTATTTCCAGTAAAAAAAATATTGCAATTACCTGTGATTTAAACTTCAGGCTCTGATAAAGTTGACGGTTTGTGTAACTGGGCTCATTACACCTTCCATGTTGAGGACTTTACCACACAGCGAGCCTTGGTGTATGATGCAGTGATATGCTATCAATCTACCAGTAAATTTATCCTGCATTTTTAACCACATCCTTCCAACTAACTAGTCCACTTTTTTCGCTGCACATCGCCAGTGCTCCCTCCATCTGTTGTAAGTCCAACAAGTTTGTCCCAAGGCAAGTTCATGTCGGTTAAACTTTGACATTTGTTGTCAAACATTTCTTTTCCTGTCATTTCTCATGCATTCCATGTCCAATATTTCTTCTGTTGTAAGTCCAACAAGTTTGTCCCAAGGCCGGTTCATGTCGGTTAAACTTTGACATTTGTTGTCAAACATTTCTTTTCCTGTCATTTCTCATGCATTCCATGTCCAATATTTATTCTGTAACATTGAAACTGGAGTCCACTCCATGGATGAAGATAGTGAGCTGTGCAGTGTCAGTGTCAGTCATGTCATTACTTCCATTGACAGTAAGTGAGAATGCAACAAAGTCTTTGTCTTTCTCGATCAGCTGTGGCCATCACATCAGTGGCCATCTCTCAAGCCCGATCGCAAACGGTATTTCTGCTAAGGCTTACATTTGCAAACATCTGCTTTTTGTCTGAACACAAGACGTCACACACTTTCATCATGCAGCACTTCATAAGCTCTCCTTCTGTAAATGGTTGGCCTGATTTTGCAAGCTCCTTCGCCACAATAAAACTTGCTTTCACAGCAGCTTCAGTATGTGATTTTGCTTTGGTGAAAAAACATTCCTCTTCAATTCTTCTACCTTCTGTTGCTTCTACTCTGCATTCAGGCTTTTTAACTCTTTCGATGCGGAACAAAGCACAACGCGTTCATCCGCCGTTCTCAAAAGCATGGACCAATGGGCTGTGGGTTGTTTCAATTTCATGTTTGTTTCTTTGCTATTTCTCGGTTAAACTTTTTAAGAGCTATTTTTAAATAAGACTTTTACAAAGAAGAGTGGTACTTCACTTTTAATAAGCGAAACCAAGGTTTATTTGTTGTCATTTGGAACACTGTTTTAATGATTTTCTTCGCTTTTTTTTCTACTGTTGCTATGGCTACTCTAGGCCCTAGTAGGTGAGAAAGTTTCCTAGATGACTAACAGCTCAAAAAGCTTTGGAATTGTTTTATACTATTTCTTTTGATAGCGAAGATGATTTACATTTAGATCCATAACAAGATTCCGATAGTAGTAGTTTTAGAGAATTTTAGTTATAGAAATGAAGATGAGCTATGTGTACATCATAGGGTTTGGGGAAAAAATCTTTATTTTCTGTAATTTATTTTATTTAAACTGAAAAAATAGCTTACAAACATATAGTCCTTTCATTTATATTTCATTTGATATTAAGTTTAGTCTTATAAACCAAAGAATAATATTTTAAATATTTTTTAATAAACCCAACCTCTCACTCTTTTTCGCTCTTCGAAAAAAATGTACATTTTTTAAATAAAAATATGCAACAGGGAAAGAGTTAACTTGTCTTGATGTTAAGTCTCTTGGGGCCGTATCAGATTATATTCCTTGATCACAGCCACATTATCTCCACAAAGTAGGTACAGATTGATGCCACATTAGCCATAGCAGAAAGGGTGATGTAATATCCGGGCTCTACCTTACTTTCATTTCTTATGGGCCTATCCAAAATGACCAACTGAATGTTTCTAGGCTACTCTAACAACAAACATCCACTCACTACACAACTTTTATGGTCTCTTATTTTGATAGATTATTAGGGAATATGATATGCACTTTATATTGCAGGGCCATTAAAAAATATTTGAGCCTAAAATTCTCTCTCATGCCTGATATAATTGTACGCTGGTCAAGACCTCTCAGGCCTGATATAATTGTACGCTGGGCCTGATTTGGCCTACAGGCCTTAAGTGTGACACATATGATATAGGAGTACCTTTTTTCTTTAAATTTACTAATGCTTCTTTTGCTATTATGTTTTTCTTCAGATGCATAACTTTGATGTAGACATTGCAGTCTTTGTTACATGTAACAATAACCAACACATATTTTTATCTTCAATGAGTCTTGCAGCCAAAGTGAAGTAAATGAAGTACATTAAACAGTTGAAGTAAATGAATAAAAATACTATTGTAAAGGGACAGTAAATAATATTATTTTAATATTTTGTTTTTTCACTTCCAGGTTATTGCATTCTACACAAGTGACTTGACATTGAAATCCAAGATGTTTCATTAAATCTATATGATAGATTCTTGGTTGACAGCTGATTGAGCACCATTTCTTGGCTGGCAGCTTAATATACACCATATCTTGCCTGGCAGCTGAATATACACCATATAGGCTGACACCTAAATGTACACTATACCTTGGCTGACACCTTAAAGTACACCACACTATCTTGGCTGATGTCTGAATGTACACCATATCATCTTGACTGACAACTGAATGTACACCACACCATCTTGGCTGATACCTAAATGTACACCACACCATCTTGACTCTCATTTGAGTGTACAACACACCATCTTGACTGACACCTGAATGTCTCAACCCAAGTAAACAAATTTACGAAATTATTAATAAAATAAATTTCTTCTAACACACAACTAAAATTTTTAGACTTTTCAATCAACCTGTTCATTGTTTCAATCACTAAAACTTTAACCTTAATGGTTTTAAACCTATGCTATTTTTCATTTGTAATTCAAATAAATGTCACCTTGTTGCTGTATGAATGTGCTGCTCCACAAAAACTAATAATATAGACTTTTTAATTGCCCTAACCTGTCTTGGCATGAAGACTGAATGATAAAATGCATTACCTTGACCAGTTGGTTCAAATAGACTGATGAGCTGAATGATTTACCCTAATGCTCAGTTCAGACCATCAAATTCTCATCAAATTTTTGTTCATACATTTGATGCAATTTTCATATGAAGCCTTGTCATAGCTTTAATTTAAAATAACTATTTGATCATATTTTGATGGAGTGCACATTTTTTAATATCTGTATGATTATGCACCCTCCATATCACATGAACGAACACTAAGAAGAATTTCATCAATCTAGGTCACTAGGTCGTGTTTACATTGACTAAGCTAAGTTATCAAAACAACAGCAGCCTTCAAATAATAATTATGTACTTAATTTAGAAAAAGATGTAATAGAAACATTAGACAATAAATGGGGGAAGGGTATGATGTAATTGAAAGGTATTTATAAATTAAATAGGCTTATTATTTGTACAGCATATATACTATAACCCTGTAACTGTAACACTAATGACTACTTTGTACTTCCAATTGGATCAATGAGAAATTTAATCAGCTCGAGCTCCAGGCAAAGAAAATATTGCTCCTGAGCTCTGTAACCCTGATTACAAATAACAATTAGAAATTTAATTCTCCTACCCCACCCCCCTTTTTTGTTTTTAGTGCTATCATAGCAAATGGATGCCCCCTTAATTAAATTAAAGAGTTCAACTTTTTAAATTATTAAACTTACTATAGGCGCAGTATAGGTTTGTTATTATATTGTTGTTCTGTGGCAACCCTTTAGGTCCACTTTTTAATAATTTCCACAGAAAATGTAAAATCTTATTATGTTATTGTTTGAGTCATGTTTTAGACATTTTTTTTTTAGTAGAATGTAGAAAAATGAAAAACTTGACTATAGATATATAAATATTTAAATAAGGACCTTCAAATGAGATAGAATCATAATAAAAAGCTTACATTTCTCAAAAATACTGTTACATTGGACTAGTATAGTAAAACTCTCCTGAACATTCATAAATAAAAGTCCATTAATAAAAAAAATAATCAATATAATTTTTAAATTGATTTAATGGGAATTTTAGGTGCTATTTGACATGTTATGAGATACCGTTAGTTAAAAAGAGAATTAGCAGTACTCTTCTTCTTGGTCTGATCAACTGCCATTGGAAAATAGGCCATTAACTATTTCTTACCATTACTTCCATTCTCTAGATATCTTCTCCAGTTCTTGACAATTTTTATAACCCGGTATATTTTTGTTGACATCCCTTTACTAAGTTTAAGGAAATCATTCCTGATTTATGTATAAAAATGAACAGAACACTCGTTTGTAGCACACTGCATTAGATTTTAAAAATTATATTGAGTACAATTATGTATACCTTTTATGCTGGTACTCTAATTTAAACTATAAAAGATAATATTTTAGGGAGTGGTAATCTCCTTTTTAAAAAACACCTGATTTAAAATATACAAATACAAGTCCAATCACAAATACAAGTTCAATCACAGATTTCATAAGAACTCAGAAACAAAATTGTATAAATTTTATTAAAAAATAAGCAGTGCTGAATGAAGTTATCAATAAGCACTACCATTAGTTGCAGTATTTGTATATTTGAAAATAGGATGTCACAATCATCTTTGACAATGAAAATCTTGTCGTTTCATTGTCTCTCAAGTTAGGGGATTGTAAATGTGTCTCTAGTGTTTAATAATTTCTGGAAAAAAAAAATACATTTTATTTATTACTCATAAAAATATATAAAATACATACATTATAAAGTTATGATCACACTCATTTTAAAGTATAAAAATTTATTTTTTCCAGTTATGAAATGTAATGTTTATTTATAACACAAATCACTAGAGACACATCACTAGACAAAGGACTAGCAAACTAATCACTAGCAACACATAACTAGACAAGTGACTAACAAACTAATCACTAATTACTCAAGGACTAGTCAATTAACTATTTATCAAAAAAACTAGTGACACCACTGTAAAAGATACTAACAAACAAATATTAGACAAGTGACTAAGACTGGACAGCTTACCAATAAATTCATATTTATAACAACTCTAATAAAGAATGTTCTAAGAACTATAACAATAGTTTTTAGTGAAGAGACAAGAGGTGGCTTTGATTGAATGAATGATTTAACAAAAGCGCATCAGTCGTAAATTTGAATTTTTTGTTGATTATGATAAGAATCATGAAGATTTTCACCTAAAGCAAGTAATGAGGTGTGGTGAATTTAAAAAATAAAAGTGGGGTGGGGGAGGGATGTCCAATTAAAGCCTTTAAACTTATACTTATAAAAATATTCTATCTTCAAAAAGTTTGTTAGTTATGACTATTTAAAACAATTTTCAAAGAGCAAATAAAAAAGTCTCGCTAAATCATGAAATTTTTTTACACCAAAAACAGTTTTTAGTGATTAAAAGTTTATGTTCACAATGTGCTTCACCAAGATGATCCATAAGGGAAAAAGTATAACTCTAGAATCATCAATTTTATCATTATCGGAATGTTTAAATGAAACATGATAAATTTGAATTTTCTATGAGGGCTCTATTGAATGATAGCTTGCAAGGCAAGGTTGAGAACGCAATATGTTCCCAAATCAAAGGCTAGTAATTGTTATTAATGCTAACAATTATAAAGTAACTGACCTTACTAGTAAGGTATAAACTAACTTAAAATTTTAAAAATAGTTTAACAATAATAGGATATAAATATCTGTTACCAGTACAAAAATATCATATCAATTTATAATTGTAAAAAATTAAAGCTATTTTTAATATTTTCTTGATAAATTATTTACAAAAAAATAAATCATGCTTTAAAATTAAAATCAAATTTACAACAAAAATTTAAAAAATATTGAAGTTATAATAATATGTGCAGGATTTCCCATAAGAATTCTATTTATAATTATAAAGTCACATACTTCTATTAAAATGTATATTAAAAAGTATTAAACAATTAAAAAATGTAAAATTATTTACAGAAAAGTAACACTTGCACAAATAAAATTAAATTTAGCATAAAAGAATTGTTAATTTACTGAATATTAGTAAAATAAATGTCTGAAACAGAGTTATTTTTCTCCTTCAATTTTGCAAAAATACGGTCAAAGGGAAGCAACCATTAAAACAAACAGATCTTTAAAGACGACAGCGATAGCTTCCCATTAATTTTTAAGTTTTTTTATTATGATTCAAGAAAGTTAACTCTTGTCACCTTAGTGAAAGTTCGTATTAACTTGGTTACTGTTCCTAATTCTTTATGAAAGTATGGGAACTAACTGCTGCTACCTTGATGGACAAAATAATTTTTTGAGTTGTCTCTAATTGAGTACTCTTTTATACCAAAAGTTTATTAAAAATAAATAAAATCAACATCACTTTATTAGCTTTCCTTAGGAAAAAGAATTCTTTTGTCGTGGTAGTGTTTCTTGCTGCATTCAAGTACTGGCATCTTTGCAACTTTTGGGGGTATGATGTTGCTATTCTAACAGCAGTACCTAGCTGATGCTGTGGTTTGAATTATAGATAAAGAATAATAAGGATAACTTTGTCAGTAATTTTCAAGATACAAAACAAACATTACTTTGTTCTGTACTATGTTATAAGTTATATGAATGTGTGAGGACGGGGGTACTGTTTGAGTTTGAAGTCAAATTATGTATTATAGGGATAGATATGTGTAAGTTAGTTAGATTAGGATTAATTAAATTAAAATCAAGCTTTTAATTTAGTTTTCAACAAAATTTTATGTAAAAATATTTCTATTCCTTAATCCTTGCCACAGTCACAGCAATTGGGTGTTTTCAACTGGATGTACAGACGTGTGATTGCTATCTTAATCTTGAGTCTCCTTTTAATAACCTTTCTCAATTCACAAGGTAGTTGGAATGAACATCTCGGCCTTGGTGGATGCAATTGTATAAAGTTAATAAGTTTAAAATATAAAGCATGCGAAATCGACAATTTTTTTTTTTGGATAGTGTGGGGAGGGCGGTGGGGGGCGGTAATATTTTTTTTCTACAGTCCCAAGCATAATTTAATAGAAGGAAAAAATCGTCTAAACTGGCTTATGAACATTTTTGTTTGATTGTTCTTTGTGTTGATTATTTGAGTCTGTGTAGTCAATAAAATTAATTTTGAAATTTTGAAAATAAATAAATATTCGGTACCGGTACTAACATTACTAACAATAATAACATTACATGTATTCAACGTAACAATCCAACATCTGGCTCCATTTCACTGTTCCAACTATAGGGTGAGTGTGTTCTCTGCCATTGGTTTTGCAAGTTGTAGGGGAATGAAATAATAGGCTGTTCTGAAATTGTGGCAACTTCCAATGAAATTCCTTGTGAGAGAAATCACAATCTCTGGGGATATTCCATTATTTCTCTTTGCTGGCAGGGCATTTACATTTTATTTGAAGAGATATGGGCAGCTCTTTATTTTTATTCCATATTTTTCGGGCTTGCATGGCATATATTGAATAAATCTGCACTGACCTCTGCAACCAACCAGTTGTCCACCTACTGTGATGTTCTCTCCAGGAACATAATACCTCGCCAAATTACTCAGGAATGCTTCTCATACATCTCTTATGGGATCAAAGATGTCACTTGCCAGAAAGGATTGATCAACCATCCTTGTTGTCAAAGCAAATATGAATCAGAAGTTTGCTGAATCTCTTCATTGAAAATGCTGCCCTAAAAAGAGGATTTCCATCAACATGGCTAAATAAAAATTCCACTGAAATGCTGTTCAGATAAAGAGCGCCAGTGTGTAGTAGGCTTTTATTTAGATCTCATCATGTATTTGCCATTTGTCTCATTTCAATTTCTCACCTTCCCTGTTGGTTCCGTCAACTATTGTTTGCGTCATTTTATCATTAATACCGTATTCAGAAAAATTGCTTCAGTGGGAGATAATACGCGATCTATGAAGGTTTCAAGTCAATTAAATCATGCCACATATTAAAAAAGAAAAATAACATAAAGAGAGCCATTTACTGTGATATAAGACTATGGGGGTAACTCATCCAGTTGCCAGCAGGGTTCTTTCAGCTATATCCCCCCCTCCCGGGAAAATCACTGAAAGAAACACTGGTTGCCAGGAATTACCAGAAACACTTTTTCCCATTATTATAAGTGTAGGGGTGCACTATACCCAGTCACTAGGGCCATGGGCTTACGTCTATTTAGCCTATAATCTGACCCTTTCAAAAATACAGAATACACTAGATAAAACTAGACAAGCAAGTTTATAATTTCTCTATTTACAGATTGTTTCTGTCAACATATTGGATGATTTCCTTGTTTCTATCAACACACTGGATGATTTCCCTGTTTCTATCAATACACTGGATGATTTCCCTGTTTCTATCAACACATTGGCTGATTTCCTCCAAGAAGTGATCTGATAGAAAACAATTTCTCTTGATTTCATGGTTCATTGACCCAGGTACTGAATATCTATTAAGTAAATGTATTTCCAGTTTTTAGTTAGTTTTATTTTACATGAGTCGGGAAAATAACTGAAAGAAACACTGGTTGCCAGGAATTACCAGAAACACTTTTTCCCATTATTATAAGTGTAGGGGTGCACTATACCCAGTCACTAGGGCCATGGGCTTATTTAGCCTATAATCTGACCCTTTCAAAAATACAAAATACACTAGATAAAACTAGACAAGCAAATTTATAATTTCTCTATTTACAGATTGTTTCTGTCAACATATTGGATGATTTTCTTGTTTCTATTTCTATCAACACACTGGATGATTTCCCTGTTTCTATGAACACATTGGATGATTTCCTCCAAGAAGTGATCTGATAGAAAACAATTTCTCTTGATTTCATGGTTCATTGACCCAGGTACTGAATATCTATTAAGTAAATGCATTTCCAGTTTTTAGTTAGTTTTATTTTACATGAGATTTAGTAAGTTTTTTTTTAATGCTCCCAAATGATTTTTTTTTTATATACTCAAATGATACTCAGTTTGAAAGAGTGAGAAATAAAGATAAAAATATGCCATAATATATTGGAAACTTAAAAAATATAGATAGTAAAATATTTTTGATATTATTCTCAATTTTAATTTAGGTCATCAGAAATGAGATGCATCCACAATTGGGTACAACTGAGATACTACATCCATAATTGGGTACACCTAAGATTCATCTATGATTGTGTAACACTGAGATACTTCATCCGTGATTGGGTACAACTGAGGTACTACAACCATACAACTGAGACTGAAATGCATTCATGATGGTGTACCACTAAGTGTGACTAAGATGATACATCCATAATTGCCTACCACTGAGATACTACATCCATGATTGGGGTACAATTAATACATCCATGACTGGCTACCACTGAGATACTAAATCCATCATTGGGGTAAAAATGATATACATCCATGATTGGGGTACAATTGATATACATCCATGATTGGGTACCACTGAGATACTACATCCATGATTCGGTACAGCTGATATTCATCTGATTGTGTAACACTGAGATACTGCATCCATGATTGGGTACAACAGAGATACATCCATGATCAAATACAACTGAGATACATCCATGATTGGGTACCACAAAGATTTCTTTTCTCTGTAACACTAACAGAGACACTCCTGAATAGGTAAGTCTTTATCTTTTATTAAGTTAAGACTCCTTGACTTCCAAAATTTCAACATTGGACAACAGATAGTGTTTCCTTTCTGAACATTTTACCATCAGCGGTGCCAACAACATGAACATTTGACCACCAGCGGTGCCAACAACTTAAACATTTGATCACCAGCAGTGCCAACAACTTGAACCATTATTTTTATTGTTTATAGTTATAGTATGGATGGTTTTACTTAACTGAATAAAGTGCCAACCCCTTCAAGATGTTAAATAAATGTGTGTATGAACTTGTGAACCAATATCTACATTTTTTCATGATTTTTTAAAGATTTTATTGAAAATTATAATTGTTTCCTTAAATGTTATAATTTGAATCTCACTTTTCATGTATTTGAAATTTGATTTTGTAGCAGACCTGTTTACTCTTACTATTTTGGCATAATATGTACAATTTTGAGGTGTAAACATTATATTTATATAGACTGTATGTTTATTTTTTTTTACTATAAATATAAGGTATTTAACAATTTTGTGATTGATAAGTGTGCGATTTTAAGAGTTTGAGGGTAAACAGGTCTGTTGTAGGCATAAGACTTTGTAGATCTATGTTGTCTAGTATTAGTAAAGGATGTATACAGAGTTGGTCATCAAATGTACCCGGTGTTAGATGGTGTAGTTCTAAAGGTACATTTCCACTGCAGATTTGTTACATGGATTCTCAACTTTCTGTGACTACAAGCTGCTCTCTATACACTATATCAGATGCTGACTGCCATATTTCATTTCACTGGTCCAGTACAGTTTCTGCTGGCAAGTTACATAAACAGTCCCATCATTTTTTGTTTCAGTGCTCAAAAAATCTTGTTTAAAAGGCAAGAATCCTAGTAACTATTCGGCAGTGTGAACGTACTTTAAGACTTTGAACATATACCATTGTAAATATGTTGTTTAGAATCAGTTAAGGATGTGTGATATTGTATATTGCTGGTCATCAAATGATGAGACTGGTTAACACGTGTTTATGCCAAATTAAATTTGGCGACAAGCAATAAAATAATAACAGGGGCAATGCAGAATTATGATGTCAAAGTCCCCCATGTGATAAACATACAAATGTCTTTTGTACAAAAACTTAACACCTTCCATGTGAATTCATTGTAAATATTTTTTGGCGAGATCTTAAGATGATGGTGGTTTTAGACAAATAGCAAATGTTCATAAATAATGGATTGATTTGTATTTTACAGGAAAAGTATGAAATCCAGGCATTCTATAGATTGACTGTTGAGATATCCAGCAGTATTGTCTATAGCTTTAGTGCCTGGACTTTTTATAAACAAATAAACATTTAAATTGAAGCAGATCTTATAGAATGCCTGGATTTCACACTTTGCCTGTAACATGTGAAGGGTTCAAGGGAAAAACCAGTGATGTCAGTTTTTCAAAATTCCTATGTTATTTCTCTTGTGGCTACATTCCGTTTAATAGAATAATATCATAGATAGGTCCAACTGAAAAAACAGCGTAGTCAAAAAATAAATATGTAGACATCTTGATATTTTCATAATTTTATGAGGAATTTTCAAACTTAAAATTCAAAACCCGACATCACTGGTTTTTCCCTTGAACCCTTCATGTGTAAATTGGGCTTGGTGGAATAAGGTGCCTACATTTTTTAGGTAGCTTGGATTTCACCAAGTCCTTAAGTTACCAAACAAGTCACCATCATTTTTAACATATTTCTTTTTTAAAGATAACTCACTGTATATCACCAGGAGTATTCATGTTTTCATCTCCTTGGAGATAGTCTCTCGGGGATAATTTTTGTTTTTCTCCCCCTAAAATACAGAGCATTCATGTTTTCATTTTTCAATTTAATAACTTTTTAAAAACTTCAAATGTTTTTCTTTCTTTTATTTTAAATTTCTTTTTCTCTCACATACAATAATAAGTTAAGCACCATCTATTTATTGAAGCAATGTACATATCTTCTTCTCTTTGCCTCACATTCACATACAATAATAAGCATCATCTATTTATTAAAGCAATGGGACATATTGACTTTTCTTCATACTCTTTGCCTCTTGAATAGTTCGGGGCGCCGATTTGAGTCTTTCATCAAAGTTTTGTCTTCAATTCTTGAACGCCATCTGAAAATAAAAGAAATATTTATCAAATAAGATTTGTTATCGGTAAAATGACCTCTCCTTATCTTTCCCAAATGGATAAATCAATTGCTAGGAGTAATAAGGGCAGAGACTGCAATCAGGTTAGTACAAAATAAAATGAGTAAAACAAAGTAGGGTTAACCTGAAAAAAAAACAGCAGAAAAAACGGTATAAAAATAAATAGCACTTAGCTGGTAAGTAGAATAGACACTACTTGCCAGTTAAGTGCTATTTCTTATTTTTATACCGTTTTTTATGTTGCTTTCTGCCGACACGTTCGCTGTTTTGTTGTGTTTATTTTTTCAGGTTAACCCTACTCTGTTTTACACATTTCATTAATTGCTACCATACTTAAAGCTAAAAGAACTAATTCGTTTAAATCTATAATAGGCATTTTCAATTATTTTACGTAAATCAAGTCAATTATAATATGATACAAATAAATTCAAGCATATGTTGAATCACATTTATCGTTACATCTCTTATTTTTGTTACGTCGTTAAATACAGCGAAATTAAAACTGAACTTCACTTCCTTGGTCACCTGCTTGTAATACGCTAAACTTATTTCTAATACTACTTTCAAAGTCTGATACATATCTATGATCACAGGATCACCAATGATCCCTTTGCATAAAAAAAGATGGTAATTCAATCAGATAATTTTATCAGTCATGCACAACTTTTTAACTCTCCTAAAATAACTAAAAATAGAATTTAAATACATTTGGATTACTTCATTAACATGTGCAGTGGTAATATCAGGTCCACTTTGGCTTTCTTGGGAACTTTTCTCTCCCATGAGTTTAATAGGTTTATTGTCTGTTATGTTAGGTTCCAAGTTTCTCTTGCTTATATCTTTTTACTTTTGAAAATTTTCTGACTACTGAAGTATGCCCTATTTCCTGCCGATATTCTTTCTTTTATTTCTGTTAGTAATTCATTTCTTTCATTTCATAAAGATCCTAGGTATTTGTCAATTGTCAAAAGTGTGTTTTTTAATTTTAATGACATCATCGCGAGGTTGAACTTGGATGCTAAAAATAGCTAATTCATTTTATAAAGTCTTCTAATTCAAAAAAGGCTTTTGATATATCTTTCCTACTTTTCCCTTACAGTGCTGACAAAGTCATCAGCATATGCAAGTTACTGAAGGGGTTGATTATAGAGAGCGGATTCTTTCCCAGGGGTTACCTAAGACTATCAGAAAACACACATACTCTACAGTCATGAAGTAGCAACGACAATAATTTTGTGGTAGGGCAGTCACCACAACATGAGGAACAGTATTAAAGAGTTGTAGCATTAGGAAAGTTGATAACCACTTTTATAACTCTATCCAATTTTAGATTAAATAGCATGTATGACAGTGAGTCTCCTTGCTTAGGCCTAGTCTAATCTGAAATTCCTTTGAATATTCTCCCTGAACCTCGTAAGCAAACATTTTTCAGTTATTTTATGTATCAGTCTTATAAAGATATTTTCTTTTCTGGTTGTGTTTGTTGCTGCATCCTTGTACTGGCATCTGTGCTCCTGGCTGATGCCAGGGCAGCCTTGAAGCTTTCGACCTATGTCGAGTTCACAGTGGCATTGTCCAGGTGTTTCCATGCTATTATTGTGCGTGGGAAGAAAGATTGTTTATACTGCACTGTGAAGCATTTGCTAATGTTTCGGGTGTAATTGTTTATGGGATTGTCAGTGTTTAGTGAGCGTTTTGCTCTGATCTGTGGCGTGATGTATGTGCCTGCTGGAATGGCCGGCACTAGTCCCATGATCACTTTATATAAGAATGTCAGGCGGAGTCCCTCTCGTCTGTCTTTAATGGCGGGGGGTGGGGTGGGTGTGTATAATATATGTCAAATCCTTTTAAGAGGCCAGTGACGAAGCCAGAAGTAGTGGATTTGTAGTCTCGAGCGATAAAACGCATCCCGATACCTTAAATTCGCTCCATCTTGTCCACGTCTTGCTTAAGGTTTGTCTCAGATGATCACACCATATTCCAGTACTGGATGGACGAGTGAGAGATATGCATTTCGTTTGCAAGAAGTTGGGCCGTGGCGCAAATTTCTTCGGATGAAACCAAGGGTGGAGTTGGCTTTTTTTTTAAATTTTGTTTATATGGGGTGACCATTTTAGGTTATTTGATGCTTGTTGGAAAATTGTCTTGTTTAGTGAGTACATATAGGTTGATTGTAGCATTTGGTTTCATAAATTTTCATGCCACAATTGTACGCTCAATTCATAAGGCACTTCAAATCTGTTTGGAGGTGGTTGTGGTCATCGTAGCCGTTTATCTCTCTGTAGACAAGACAGTCATCTGCAAACAGCCTCACTTGAGATGTTTATGTGACAGAGGAAGAGAAGGGGGCCCAGCACTGTGCCTTGTGGAACTCCTGAGTTTACGGTAGCTTTCCCTGTTCGGATGCCATCTACCACTACTTACATGGTACGTTGTGTTAGGAATGTTGAGAGCTAGGAGTTGCCGGTAATGCCATAGTGGTGGAGCTTATGTAGAAGAAGGCCTTTGAAAAGTCAAGCATAGCCATGTCAACCTGGTTTCGATGCTGTCATATGCCAAAACAGTTGATGTACTGAGATATTATGTTTGTAACATTTCTCTAATAGGCATCCGATCAGTCGTAATCTGTTTTGTCTGAATCCACATTGGAAGTCACCTAGAGTTTCTTCAGTGAAAGGCTGTAGCCTTTTGGCAACTACTTTTGTCAGTATTTTGTATGTAACATTTAATAGGGAAATTCCTTTGAAGTTTGGAAGCTTTCTTGTATAGTGGTGTTATTAGTGCTGTTTGCCATTCTGTTGGAATTTTCTCTTCTTGACAAATTTTAGTTATAAGTTCTGCTGTGATGAGATCTTCTCCAGGGGCTTTGTGGTTTTTCATAGAATTGATTACATCTGAAGTTTCTTCTAGAGTTGAGTAGTTTATTAAAGGGTCTGGTCCTCCATTTGGTGGTTGATTATCTTCATCTTGTCTATTGTCTGCACTTATGTCCTCAAAATTTCCATTCTGGCTTGGTATCCATTCTTTTCATCTTTTATCTTTATGTACATTGCTCTGATGTTTCCCTCCCTTGATAAGTCTTCTTTTTCATTTAGCTTTTTCCCCATGTCCTCTTTTTCTTCCTACACATTTTTATGGCTTTCCTCTGGCTTTGTTCCTTTCTTCAACAGTCTGTCTGCATTCATGATCAAATCAGCCTACTCTATTGTTTGATTGCTGCAATCCTCATACTTTTTCTGATTTTCTGATGTTTTCACAGCATTTTTTTAATCCGATCCCACTGTTCATTTATGTTGTTTTCCCTGTTTCCTCCTGTGATGCTTTTACTTGTTACATCATTTTTGGAAAGTTTTTGGTAATCACTTTTCTCTTTGATTTTGGCCATTGTGAATAATGCTTATTCTCTGCTTATATTTAACCCTTACAAGTAGATGGTCAGAGTCTGCATCTGCTCCTTGATAGCTTCTTACATCTAGTATGTCTAGTCTGATCCTTAAAATGATTGATTAAATTGATTTTAATTTAAAACATGGGTAATTAAATCTTGTGAGTTCCAAGTAACTTTATGTATGTATATTTTTTGAATGGAAACTTGGTGCTGCTAACTGACATCTCTTTTATTGAAGCAAAGTCTATGAGTCGGATCCCATTGTCATTGGATTCTTTATGCAGACTTTACCTTGCCAATAGTTGGCATTGAAGTCGTCACTCACTATTTTAATATCATGTCGTGGTGCCTCTTTGTAGATCTTTTCCAGTGTCTCGTAAAAGGATTCTTTTCCCCAACCTTCCATATCTTTGATGGGAGCATGAACATTAATAAATGTTAGATTAAGCATTTTTCCTCGCAAATAGCACAATCTTTCATTCTCATATCTACTGCAGTTGGGAATCAAAGCGTGGAATGAAGTTTAGGGATTGCCAGAGTTACAGGGATGAATGGGAAAAGACCATAAAAATAACGACTGTTACATCGTTAGATAATAATACTAGCAGGCTACGGTGACCATAGTGACTGTCATGAAATTTTTCATATATTATAATTAAAAGGTTATCCTCTAAATCAGTGGTTCTCAACCTGTGGGTCCCAACTCCCTTATGCGACCCTTTCATGGGGGTCGCCTAAGACCATTGGAAAACACACATTTTCGATGCCGATGGTCTTAGAAACCGATTGATTTTGTCCGGCTAAAAAACCAGAAATGTCAGAAATAGAGAGCGGTTCTTGGGTTTTCCTCAGATGAATTTGTTTCAAGTTGAGTGCAATTTCTTTTACTAACGACACTGTTAGTAGAAAAACAAATGACATGTCTGTTGATATTCTTGATCAGGTAATCCAGGAAATTAAATTTGCTCCACTTCCAATATTTATATCCAGCTTGATGAATCTACAGACGTTGCAAACTGTTCACAGTTACTAGTTTATGTGAGGTATATTAATGATGGTGACTTTAAGATGAGTTTCTTTTCTGCATGTGATGTATTTGACAGAGTTGGTTTATTTCTGAAAGATCATAATATCTCTTGGAAAAGGTTTGGGTTGTTTGCAAAGATGGTGCTCCAGCTATGCTAGGATATTGATATGGATTTAACGTCTAATACTGAATTAGTCACAAAATGTAATCGAGACTTACTGATTGATTAATCGGCAAATATTAGCTATGAAGACGCTGTCACAAGAGTTAAAAGAAGTAACGAAAAGTGTCATAAGTTCTGTCAATTTTGTAAAGGCAAGCACTTTAAACATTCGACTGTGCAACGAGTTGATGCAAACAATGCTCTGCTATTTCACACCGAAATGAGATGGTTGTTGAAAGGAACAGTTTTAAAATGTGTTTTTGAGCTTCGTGATGAACTCAAAACTTTTTTAAATCAGAAAGCAAGACCGCAGTTCGAAGCTCTTTTTAGTGATAAAAATGAACTGCAGAAAATAGCTTACTTGGTTGACATCTTCGCCATCTTAAATGAGTTAAATTTATCAATGCAAGGACCAAATGCAACATCCTACAATTTCCCTAAAAATCTGTGATCATTTAAATTTTAATTTCAGCTTTGGCCAAAAAAATTGGATGAAAATAAAATGTATACGTTGCCCATATTATCTTGTTTCATGATTTGAACCAGACAAAGGAATTACAATGATAAATTCTGTGAAGGAACACTTGTACATGCTTACAGATGAAATTTCATCGTACCGGTTACTTTCCAAATCTACCTCACACCCCATTTGCACTTGGCAGACGTCCATTCACAGTCAAAGTTGAAGATTTTCCTGAGTCGCTGTAATTTCCACAAAAATTGCTCAGTACAGGATTTTCCTGGATTCACAGCGATACAGCAAGAAATGATTTCTCTACAATGCCAGTTACAAAATTCTGGATCAAGTGTTTGCAGTCATACCCTTTTCTGTCTGAGAGTTGCGCTTTCCTCTTTCTTTCCAACAACAAATCTTCGTGAAACAGGGTTTTCCAGCTTGTTGGTAATCAAGCCTAAAGATAGAAGTAGACTTGTGGAAGATCATCTTCGTTGTGCTCGTGCAAAGACTGTTCTGAGCGTTTCTGATCAGGTAAGAAAGAAACAATCTAAACCTTGGCACTGATGTTCGCTTTTAGCATACTGTCGCAAAATGTAGCAAAGTAGTTTACTGCTGTTAAATTAAGACTGTTACCCATGCTACACCATGCTTCAAGACAAAATTTCATTTCTTTGTAATCAAAAATTAATATTTCACAATATATTGTTTTTTGTGATTAATGCTTAAATTATGTTCAATTTGTAACAATGAAAATGAATTCTGCATATCAGACATTTACATTACGAATCATAACAGCTATGAAGTAACAATGAAAATAATTTTATGGTTGGGGGGTCGCCACAACATAAGGAACTTTATAAAGGGGTCGCGGCATTAGAAAGGTTGAGAACCACTGCTCTAAATAATTATATTTTTTTATAATGACTATGAAATTTGATTCATCTTTTAATTTGATAAATACAGGTAACAATGACTATTGCTCGTTTCATTATATTTAATAAAATCTTAATAATTACTATTGCTCATTTTATATTTACTATTTTTGTTTAAGCCCAAGTTTTCACTAAAGTAGTATAGTCGACCGATTGTTATGCTGGTAAAAGTATTTTTTTCCAAATATTTTGCTGTATTCATGTTGAACATTTCCTATACATTTACTATTTGCTACACCCAGGTGGCCCAACTTATCACGCTCATTCATTTCATAGTAAAATTTCACATACCTTATTGTCCAAAGTTGTCATTCATTTAATGGATCGATTTCTATGAGATGGAAGATCATTAGAACATGTCTTGTTGAGGTGTGGTTTCTCTCAACTATTCATCTTGTGATTGCTCTTGAACATTCATTCCTGTTGAAGAATGATTACAGCTCACGATGAAGGAATGCTTAATAAATTTAGCATGTGCATTAGTCAGTTATGAAGTAACAACGAATATAATTTTATGGTTGGGGGTCGCCACAACATAAGGAACTTTATAAAGGGGTCGCGGCATTAGAAAGGTTGAGAACCACTGCTCTAAATAATTATATTTTTTATAACGACTATGAAATTTGATTCACTCTTAATTTGATAAATACAGGTAACAATGACTATTGCTCTTTTCATTATATTTAATAAAATCTAATAACAAATGCTATTGCTCATTTTTTATGTACTATTTTGTTTAAGCCCAAGTTTTCACTAAAGTAGTCTAGTTGACCGATTGTTATGCTGCTAAAGGAATTTTTTTCCAAACATTTTGCTGTATTAATGTTGAACATTTCCTATACATTTCCTATTTGCTATACCCAGGTGGCCCAACTTATCACTCTCATTCATTTCATAGTAAAAGTTCACATACCTTATTGTCCAAAGTTGTCATTTAATGGGACTGATTTCTATGAGATGGAAGATCATTAGAACATGTCTTGTTGAGGTGTGGTTTCTCTCAACTATTCATCTTGTGATTGCTCTTGAACATTCATTCCTGTTGAAGAATGATTACAGCTCATGATGAAGGAATGCTTAATAAATTTAGCATGTGTATTAATATCAGAGGCGTAGCAAAGGGGGGGACAAGGGGGGACAGATGGCGCCAAAATGTGCTTTGATATTATTTTATTGATAAAAATAACAGTTTTGAGAGTTGAAAAAGAGAAAATGGGGTGCTTTAAAATGAATCTTGTCTTTGGGCGCCAAACATCCTCGCTACGCCTCTGATTTTTACCCATCAAAATTTACTTCACATTTAACACACTAGCACAGAGGTTCTCAAACTTATTTAAATAAAGTTAAACTTTAAACTAAGGAAGGGTGTTAGTTTTGACCAATGATTATAATTATTGTTAAGATATTGTACAACCCCCACCATTTACAGCAGTTCTTCACAACCATTTTTGCCCCACTCCCCATCTGAACACACAAAAAGGTTTTATATCAACACCTCCCATATTCCCTTATAGAAAAAGCATTAAAAAAATATTGCGTATTTCAAATTTGAGGCATGCTAAGTCTCAGTAAAGTGTAGTGACCTTGAAAAAGTGTCTCATCTAACATTAATTATATCCCCCCCCCCATACATTTCCAAACCCTTTTCATAATAATAGTAAAAAAGTTTTGTTTACATTTTTTATTTCCACTCAACTAATGTGATATCTACTTCTTAGCCCTATTATTAGCTTTCTTCATGGTAGTATAAAATTCCTAAATGGTTATAAAAAATAGAATGCATTATTTATTTGTTTTAACTTAAACTAATGTGTATTTATAAAATGTTTGCTATATTATTATTTTTTAGTTAGCCCAATGTAAACAATGCTGTATCCATGGCTACTATTTTGTAGACAATCAGCGGAGTTCCCTTTTCAATGAAAAGTTGAATTAAAAGTAATTGAGACAGATTGTTTTCTATTTTAATGTCTTTTTATTTTGTGAAAATTTTGTGTTTGAGCTAAATTAATTAAATTTAAATATATTTTGACAGCATCTATGATGGGCAGATGTTGATGAGTATGATTGTGGGGCTCAAAGTGGATTTGTGCATTTAGACCAGACATAAAAAGCATACTGCTTACTAATGAATGTTTAAACAAGAGAGATAAAAGGAGATTTCAAAAGCAAATAGACTTTTTCAAACTCTAATTTACTGCAAATTTGGTTGCATATATTTGTTAGTATGCAATGTGCAGGACAATGAACCAAAGAAACTTTCTGTTTTATAAAATTCAAGTACTTATTTTACAAGACTGTGGTCCAGGAAATCATTATATGATGAAATATCACTAAGGACAGATTCAAGGCCATACTGAGTTTCCAAAAAGTTTCTGATACTGAAAATAAAGGAGACAAGCTGTGCAAAATTGGGAGACTCTTTATCTATCTCAATGCAAAATAAAAAGAACTGTATCAGCAACATGAAAATGTAGCTACTATTAATGAACACTTTAGGATACATAGGACATTATGACATTTAGGCTGCGTTCTCTCCCCTGTACTGTATACAATATATACCAATGATATTCAAAGCTCAAGCGACATCGTTCCTATCTTAAAATTTGAACAAGCACCTAATATCAATTAAAGACCACGCATTGACCTTAAGCTACAAAATCACACCTATGAGATACTTTGATAGTTTGTTGTAATATAAAAAAAATTGAAAAATCTGCCGTTCTTTGAGTTAATAACTGCAGTAATTACAGTAAATTAAGTTTTAGAACGTGCTCAAAATGAATAATTATTCCAGAGGAGCTGTGTTGAATGCCTTATTTTATAATTTTTTGCTTTTTATTCACTTGCATTGGAACAAACTAATTCTACAAGTTTGAAGAGAAAGGTGATTTTATGATGAATTATAATGTCGTAGGCTTACATAATTAATCTATTCTACAACATCTCTTTGGTTAACAGAATTGTTTTCCAATGTGGGGAGAACAACCCACCTTGTGTACACACACCACATTATGCATACACATCAAAAGGTGACACCCAACTTGGTGCAGTTTGAATATTATGGGAGACATATTAAGTCAGAGATAGGCATGTATTTACATTTCAAGGGGCGGCGAGTTGAAAAGAACCTTTCATTTTTAACTCCTCCATTAGGAGGTCATCAAACCTTTTAGATGATTAGGTGGGGTAAGTTCTTGTGCATACTTATCTTCCATCCGATATGATGGCTACTAAGGAAATAAAATACCCAGGGTGGACCAAAATAGAATCTTCTTGGAAGT
>CAXITT010000043.1:1717678-1729664 GCA_964033795.1 Lymnaea stagnalis | reverse complement strand
ACTACAGTCTAAGCTTTAACATGTTTTTAGGTTTTCATTCTAAAATATAGCCTATACTATAATAAGAGAAGATAAAAATGATTTAGTTATCACATTTTTTTACAAAATAAAATAGCTTTTAATTAAGACATGGATTTGTTTATTCATGCATACAGCACAACTGGCAGCATTTATTAGGAATCCTATCAGCATTATAGATAAGGAACTGATCACACAAAAGGTACTAGAAGGGCACAACAATTTGAAGGGATGCCAAATGGCTCATATGGTGGAGCCAATGAGGATTACAACCACCACAAGAACTGTACCCTTTGGTCAGCCAACCAACTATGAAACAAAAAGCGTGATCCTTATCATGAAAAACGAACTGCATAGACAAATATAGAGCTTTGTATCAAGATTTTGGCAGGAAGAAGAAATGCCCATTAAAAAGGGGCACTGCGCTCAATTCACAGGAGAGGATCTAAACTGGAATGCTCAAATTACAGAGGAATCTTCCTAATTAATGTAACCTACAAAATCATCACAAATTAATAGCAAGAAAACTGAAAAGTCTTACTGAACATATTCTAGGGCTCAATTTGAATTCAGACAGAATAGACCCACCACAGATCATATCTTGACCACCAGATTCTCCAGAAGAAATGCTAAGAATACAACATCCCCATACACCAACAATATGTGGACTACACAACAGCTTAGACAGGAAATATCAGTATGATGCACTATAGAAACTTGGAGTTTCTAAACAAATTTATCTGGCTTATACATGACGATGGCTACCTCCAAAAAAGAATCAAAGTAGGAAGAGTACTTGAGGAACTTTCATATTAATCAGGGCCACTGAGTCAAGGAGACTCACTAGCATGTATCCTATTTAACAACCCTTTAGAAAGTGTTATGAGAAACATGCATGTGCGCACCAAATGAACTACAGTTTCACAAACAACTTCCAGAGAAACATACATGTGAGCACAGGATGAAATATCACAAACAATGTATCAGAATCTCAACCAGCAGGACACCAACCAACTTTAAAAAGCCCAACAAGTGCAGGAAAACTACCATGGTCCTATACACAACTTTTATTATCATAAGACCAGTGGTAATGCACAACAGCCAGACAAAAGGAGAACCAGTTCAATACCTGGAAAATCCTCAGAAAAATATACAGTCCAGTGTTAGATAATGATGGATGGGTTAGGGCTCTGGTTGACAAGTTTGTAGTGGCTTGCTGACTAAAGAGGTGCTGCCCCCTAGCGCTAGACTGGGAACAAAACCACAATTATTGCAAGAGCAGACAAAGAGCATGCATGGTATCTGCCGAAAATGGAAGCACTGACAGGGCTACCAGCTGTGGAAAATCTGCAGCTGGAATTAAAACGGCAGAAACAGGGTAGGGAGCATGATTACATGTTGCCCTTTAAGGATACGAGGCATGAGGTGGGTAGTGGCAACTCATGCCAATGGTTCTATTTACATAGTAGTTAAGGTAGTTGTACCTAGGCAACCGTTTTGTCCAAACCGCTTCATAAATTAGTTGCAAGGTAGAAACCCACTGTAGAAATCTCTTTTCGACTGCGCCGATGTTCCCAGGGATGGGCAGGGTAAGATTTTAGGATGTAAATGCACCATCCCGACTCCTGATGCTGTGAGAGAAGCGTCACCGTCCTACCGGATGTCCTTGTGCTAGGGTGACCTCCACTGGTACTCGATCGAGTGGGTGCGGGCGGGGGCTGTCCTGGCAAAGGGAGATCTCCAACATTCTGCTTCCCAGCCCAATAACCCAGGCTTGGGGAGTGAGGATGTGTGTGCTTTGGGGAGGGCATAAAGAGCTAATGTACTAGCTCGACAGCCCGCTCATGCAATTTCCTAATGAACATTTTCAGTACCGGAACCATCCGTAGTTGCTGCAAATTAAAGGTGCAGGCTGCTTTGGACAAGAAACCTTGAGAGGATATTAGATTGTAGAGCAGCAAAAGTGATCTACAGACAGAAGCCTAGGGGTTAATGGCTCATCCGTCGACCAAGACTGATATGGATTGAGTTGTAAAGGACTAAAATCACCTGGAAGGTATAAAGTCATGGATTAGCTTCAAAGGGAGGATGTAGAGCAGACAAGCAGACCAGGCCTCTATGAAGGGCTGTAGCACCTCTGATGATGATGATGATGTCTGAATGGAAGGATGTGGTGAAACAGGCCAGGGCCCTACTAATGATCAGCATTAACAAATTGATCCGTTTATCTATCTCTATTTCTCTCATTTAGTGGCATACTTATTATAATTATTTAATTTGAATTTCTGGATTTTGTTTAAGAATGATCAACACATAATTAAGTCTAGACATGGCTATAAATCAAATTTCAGCATGCACTGTAGATACCTATGCAAAGGCCTATTTACAAAAAAAAAATATTTCAATGGCATAAGTGGGCTTTTGAGTCGGTCACAGGAGGTTTTCACCAGGTACATTGATTCTATTATAGAAAACAATAAGATAGTGTCTGTGTGCGCGCATATGACTGATTCTGTTCAGTGTAGTTACTGTATATATATGTAGAAAAGTGAAGTGAGCCGCTGTTATACATAATACTGAATGTTTAATAGTTTTAAAGTCTTTTTAATAAGCAATTATTACTTTTCACCAGGTACATTGATTCTATTATAGAAAACAATAAGATAGTGTCTGTGTGCGCGCATATGACTGATTCTGTTCAGTGTAGTTACAGTATATATATGTAGAAAAGTGAAGTGAGCCGCTGTTATACATAATACTGAATGTTTAATAGTTTTAAAGTCTTTTTAATAAGCAATTATCACTTTTAAGGTTTCGATGAAAACCTTTAAAATAATTTCCCAGACGAAACTGAAAGAGTAGACTAATAAGCAGATTACACACTTTTCAGGGTTTTCCTGGCCAAAGCTAAGATTGTGGTCGGCTTATGATCCATTGGGAATAAATTTCCAAGAACCCAATCATGACAAGTTACCTCAAGATTAATACCCAGTGTAATAAATCAAGCATCAAGTTAAAAAATATTTTTTTTTTTTAAATTAGCGGCATGGGTAATGAAAAATAATTATAATAAAAAGGACTGTATTTACCTAAAGTAAAATGTTGACAAGTCATTGTCCTGACACGTCATGAATCCTCCTGCACATTCATCATAAGAGCAGCTGTGAATTCTGGCAGTGATGGGGGTCTTCAAGTGATCTCTGTGAAAACAACAACTTTAACCTGGAAGTGGAAGTAAAATAATACATGAATTAGTAGAAGACAGAAACTTTACTATATTAGAGCGCAAGCTTGAATTAATATGAAGACAATTTTAACCTGAAAGTTACCATCATAAAAAGTACCAACAAAATTAATCACACACTTGGTGCAATCATTGCTTTTACACCAGCCATGATTGCATGAGTTTTGCGACAAAAAATTCTTAGTTCTCAAAGGGAAAGTTGAAAAGCTTTGTTTATTTAATCTATTAAATAGTTAAAGTCCAACCACTAGTGGAATTAATGAGTATTCACGGTCTTTAAATTCAAGCTCTTTAGTGTTTAGGGAGGTGGTGTTAAATGAACAAAAGAAAACCTTCAAAATGGTCAAGTCAAGCTCAGTGCAAGATTTTAACTACAACTGCATTAGAGTAGAGCAGAGAATCTTTAAAAATTTAAATAAGATTTTTTGTCACAGATCAATGGTAATATAATTCTAACCTGCAAGATGTAACTCTTGATTATTACTACAATTATTTTAACCAAAAAAATGTATGCTGTAGCTACAGATGAATCTAAATATAAGAAGCAATCAATCTAAATAGCTCTTTTGCTATTTAATTATTACTTTTACGGCAAAAATGCACTCAATATGTCAGAAGGAAATTTAGATTTTTTAGGGATTTTTATCTAATTGTAACTAAATTAGGAATGTGCAAGACAATACCCCAACCTAATCAGTGAAACTAACCATTCCGATAAGGTCTTTTGATATTTCTTACATGCACTAGTGGGATTTATCTTTACATAAAGTGCATTCAAAGGATCAAGATACTAATATTTATTATTGGAAGGGGGGTTAGGATGATGCTAGGTGTTAAGAGAAAATGTAAAGATATGTGTTTAGTATGGCATGTAATTGACTAGGACAGAGGTTGTATGTTTCACTAGTTCTCCAACCTACTTGGTACTCTGTGTAATTATTAAAGTAGCAGTTTGTTTTGTGCAGCGTTTATGCTGTATCAATTAAATATTTTTTTGATAGAGTCAAGTGAAGTTAATGAGCTATTTCTTTGACATTGTATGCTTGTAATTAGTTTTCGTAGTGTTGCGTTTGTTTTAAATGTGGTAAATTATAGATTTGTTTTTTGTTAACTTTGTACAGCGCTTCGAGCCTTTGGGGGTGAAGCATGTTTTTGAAATGAACTTTATTATTATTATTTCTTCTTTTATAAGTATAGGGTTTCAAAAACGGATTAGATTGTTTAAAAAGTGCTATTTTACAGTGCACACAGAATGTGGCATAGAGCAAAATAGAAAAGACGTGGGAGCAGCAACGGTGCTGTGACTCCAAAATGCTTGGTAAACTCTGGACTAGAATATTTGAAATTCATGTACTAGCAGCATTGCTGGTAGGTGAACTGGTTACCCGAGAGCTTTTTCGTTAACCCTCTTGGGACATAACCCTCATGATTTCTTGCTGTCTAGCAGTGAATCTGACATTGACGAGAAATGAAGATAATAAAAATGATCATGTTTACGATAATGTTAATCATTGGATTAGGAATAGAGATGACCCCTATGAATTTTTAGAAAAAATGGAGCCTATAAATATGCCTCATGGGATAAGCACCCCAGTTGAGTTGTTGAGCCTTCTCGTCCATGAGGGGCATCCACCGATCATCGTCGGCGTCTGCGGTTCCTCCAAGGGCATAGGCCACCTACGAGAGACCTCCAGGCATCTCTATCCTGGGCCAGCTTCTCCAGGATCTTCCATTCATGGCCAATTTTCTTGATGTCTGTCTCCAATTCTCCTGGTGAGCTGCATCCTCTGCTTCTTTAGCAAGTTTATCAACAAATTCCTTCTTGTCCCTCTTGATGCTTTTCTAAATTTCCTTATTTGCATCTGCATACTCCTTCTGGGACTTGTTTTTCTGTGCTCGGGTGCGGCTGTTATTCACTTCTGATTTCTTTCTTTTCCTTCCTTCTATTTTATTCAGCGTACCTGCTGTCATCCATTCTTTGTGTGCCTTTTTCCTGTTTCCTAGCACTTCTTGACATGTTGACTGGACTGTTTCTTTCATGCTTTGCCACTTTCCTTCGGTGGTTTCATCTTCAAGTATTTCTTGTAGGACTTGGAACTTATTGAATAGTGCGATTCTGAATTCTTCCTTTTTGGCTTGGTCCTTCAGGAGGGAGGTATTATACCGAGTCCTGTATGCTGTTTGCTCGGTATAATGTCTCTTTAGTTTTAATTTCATCCTGGCCACAAGAAGATGATGATCTGAGGCAATATCAGCTCCCCTCTTAACACGTACGTCTTGGAGAGATCGCCTGAATTTTTTACAAATACATACATGGTCTATTTGGTTCATCGTTCTCATGTCCGGAGAGACCCATGTAGCTTTGTGAATCCTCTTGTGCTGGAAAATGCTCCCCACTATGACCAGGTCAGCTGTGGCACATAGGTCCGCAAACCTCTCACCATTGTCGTTCATCTCGCCTATCCCTTGCTGTCCCATAACCTATTCGTACCCTGTGTTGCTATTGCCGATCTTGGCATTAAAGTCTCCCATGAGGATGACGATGTTCCTCCGTGGGCGATCCTGGACTATGGTCATTACTCTATTGAAGAATTCTTCTTTGTCTCCATCACTTTCATTTGTTGGTGCGTAGCATTGTATAACATCTAGGTTGATGCTACGTTTCTTTGTTCGAAAGGTTACTAAAAGAATTCTAGGTCCATGGGCCTCCCATCCAATGAGTGCTCCTTGTGCAGCCCTTGATAGCATCATAGCAACACCCAGGGTATGTGGGGCATTGTCTTCTTCGTGTCCCGAAAATATCATCTCTCCTGAGTTTAATCTCTTCTGTCCCCATCCAGTCCATCTTGCTTCACTAATTCCGAGAATGGTGAGCTTATAGCTCCTCATCTCAGCGGCTATTTGTGCCGCTTTACCAGCCTCGTACATGGTGCGGACATTCCAAGCGCCAATGACGGTGGTAGTCCTGGTAGAGATGATGGTTGTCGGCTTAATAGCTTCCAGATTTCGGCTTTCACTATTAGGCGTCATATTTTCCTCCTCAAGGAATCCATCCTCTCCCAGGACTGAAATGTCTTTTGTTACTCTTTTCGGTGCTTTTGTAACTATGATTTTTTACATGGCAGGGTTGTTGGCCTTGCGCACAACCACTTGGGGGGTTGCCCCTCACAGCTCATTGGATTAGGAATAGAGATGACCCCTATGAATTTTTAGAAAAAATGGAGCCTATAAATATGCCTCATGGTATAAGCACCCCAGTTGAGTACTTATGCTAATTTTTACACCATATATCATTAAAATGTTTGTGAAAGAGAATAATAATAATAACTAATAAGTATGCAGACATCATTCTCAGTAACACCCAGCTCAAATAAACCATAATTGGATGCACAATGGTGAAAAGGACCGCTCTGTCTGTAGCAACCGAAAAGTACCCTGAGGGCAGGAAAAGGAGTAGATCACTGTGCCAAGGGTGTCTGAAGGGCTTCCATGGGCCTTATTTCCCAAAACACATGTGTTAGGATCCATTCATGCTTCATCCATCAAAAAATTAACACAATTTACACCGGTTAGTCACGTTTATTCTCAGCTGAAATCAACGAGTCTGTGTACACGCAGAAAAAAATCACGTCGGACGAGTTTTGCCACAACAATGGGTCTTTGGAGGCATTTGTCAGGAGATTAGTGAGTGTTTCATGTTTTGTGTACAAGATAGATCAGCAGCTACACATGCTGATAATCACAGCGCACATCCTGCTGGGCACAACAGTCATGTCAGATCAATGGAGAGCATATAATGCTATTGGCATATAATGCTATTGGCACCACTCTGGGATTGACTCATCAAACAGGTCATTCATTCTGGATCCGATCTCAGGTACCAATACCCTAAGCATCAAATGTTCGTGGAAATCGGCAAAAAAGAGAAACAAGCGCCACAATGGCACACACAGACATATGCTCCATTCGTATATGTGTGAGTTCATATATTATTTGCTAAATGATGTTTATATAATTTTTTAATTCCATTCCAGCCCCCAATTAGTTCTACTGAGCCGAGCAAAAGTTAATTCTTCAGTGACAAGAATTCTACAGAGGGACTGCTAAACATTGATTTCGAAATGGTCATAATTCAAAGCTTTAACCAATCTTCTCCTGTCTGCAGTGGAATGGACGAATTGCAGAAGCCATAACTTACAGCTGATTGCAAAACAAAATAGTAAATACTATGAACATAACAATGACTAGATTGTGAGTGGTTAGATTGTTCATATCAACAACTGGATAACCAAGTCATTATCAATTATAGACTCTAAGGCCTGAAGGACAATGGCATGGACTATGAAAAGTTGCAATCTACAATATCTGCAATAAACAATCCAGCTGCACCGCAAAATTTATAACCTGCACAAAGTATAAAAACTGCGCTATGCCGAAGACATGAAACATTTATGAACAAGTATCTGCCCAATTATTACATTTCTAATAGACAAATAACTCATTCACCTCTGGTATGAGGGATATCTATGATGAAAGAAGTACACAGAATAGGTACAAAAGTTTCAACATAGCATTGCTGCCATGAAACTATGCTTCAATTTTAGTGATGGTGACAGCAACATAACCTTGTCATCTAAGTATGGTTAAAAGGATCATGGACAAAAGGGTTGATTGGGGACTTTGGATAACTTGTGTTATATTATAATGCTGAACAAAAAATTCTAATACAACACAAATTATATTTATTCCAGAGGAAAACATTTTTTTTGTTTAAAATTGTGATTTTGACGAGAGCACCTGATGAAGTTAAAACCCATGTTCCTGGTGCATTCAACAGTTCAGTAATATAAGAAACCACCATGTCCATGTTGCTGAACAAAACAAAACCTATGTAAAATAACTTCATTTTCATATTAAAATTAAAAATTTTCACTTTTAAAGTTTAAAATTGATTTTTCTCAAAATTGTTCTTTTCTGTTGTTTTGTAACGTAGAAATCTCAGCTAATATACAAGCTAGAGTAATAAAATTTGGTGCGTATCTTCCTTTAACTATTTTGTGGGTAATGAGCTATTCAAAAATCAATTTGGTCAATTACTTTTGTTAACATAATTTTTTTCATATCCTAGGATGGTAAATTTTAAGCGTTACTGCCGAGGCAAATTTTAAAAATTAAAAAAAAAATGTTTTGAAAATTTTGAAGGAAATTAAACTAGCTCAGTACCTCTAAATATAATTGAAGTTCATGAATCAATCATTTTTAAGCAATATGTAGGTTTGTTTTTAAAGTTTTAGAACTCTACGAATGGGTATTATTTTCAAGATGGCCGCCGTTGCCATGGCAACTGTATATATATATTTTTTTTTAAAGCATGAAAATATATCTCCATTCATAGCTTAATATGACCATAATAAAATAATTGCTCTAAGTTGGTTAGTTAAAAAAAAAATTTTTTGGTAGCCTGCCCCCTTAAGAAATAATATAATATAATATACGCAACTGAACTCCAGGCTATTGTTGAGACTTATACCCATGACGTCATTTGCGTGTTTATTTAATATTTATTGTGCAGGAGTCATTTCCTTTTGTTTATTTTATTGGATGAAGTGTCGGAAGTGGTGGCGGCGAAGGAATATTTTATAACCGGTTGGAACAAGATTTCATGTGAATAATTGACGAAGAGTACAAGAAAAATTAAATTTTACGATTTAAAATTTATGCTGAGTGTGTGGGAATGTTAGAAATATTAACGAAAAATAGTGAAATTAATTTTCGTATAGGGTACTTTAAAATAATGCGGATATAGAAAGGTGTGCTTAAATATTACGTCACTGTCGTCTTATTGTGCTCTGGTGTCCGGCGGTAAGTTCAAAATTTGTTGTTTTTTTTTTGGCTTTTGAATCAACACAATTTGGTTATAATTTTAGATTTGTCTGTCAATCTCCACAATTTTACCCACTCCGCCTAAGCTCTCACTCGCGTAAACACATGCTTCCGTACATACCTCGTGGCTAAAGCTCACCCAGTCGGTTACAGTACTTTGATCAACACCCACTTTTGTCGCAATATTTCCCAAAGGTAGTTTTTTAACCCAAAAGTGTGTCAATAATAGAATGTCACGAAATGTCAAGTTACTGTCACTAAACCATGATCCCTTCTTATACTATGCATAATACAGCCATGGTTTTTGTCGCGACATCTCCATGCAAACCCATCTGAAACATGTGCACTTGAACACAATTTCATACCCTTTTTACAATCAGGACATTCGTACCGGTCGGCAATAAGACTATCACTCATGACCCAATCCATCACATTCCTTTTACCCTGAGCTTCCCGAGGATTCCAACTAAAAAACCGGCCGGTAAATTTAACTTGCATAACCGATTTATCTAAAAAACAATCGTAGATACTTTGGTCAAAAATTTAAACATTTTGTAAAAATAAACCAATGTCATAGTTGAATAGAGCTAAATTTTTACAGAATTATAACACCAAAATCATATTTTTAGCTGTTGTAGTTTTTAAGTTATGAATTTTTAAAGTACAACTTGGTTTGTCCTTTTTTTAACATGGACTGCATCTCCACATTCTGTGACCTCATTCCGCCGATCGCGTCATGCGCAATGACTATATAGTTCATATAAGGCTAAGGCATTCCCTTATCACTAAAATACTGTTTAGGGTCGACTTATTTTAAACGTTCAACTTTGGCACATGAATAATTAATTAAAGCTTTCCCTGACCAATGGTTTAATAGTTTTTGCACACGGCAAACTTATGAATGAAACTCTGAGATAGTAATACGATATAACCGTTATGCAAGTGGCTGTGAATGGTTGCCAATGACAACGTGTTGCACACGGAAAATTCTGATCATTTATAAACAAACCTCTCCCTCCATTCGCTCCTTCTTCTATATCTATTGGCAACTCTGACATTACACTCTCTCCCTCTGCCAGAAACCTTGGAGTCACGCTTACGGACACCCTCTCCATGGAGAAACATGTCACGAATATATGCAGATCAGCATATAACGAAATTAGAAAAATCAGCACCATTAGACACCTCCTCTCCTTTGATGCCACAAAAACTCTCGTCTCTTCACTCATTCTTTCAAAATTTGACTACTGTAACATTCTTCTCTCAGGCATTCCTCAACACCACATAGAAAAACTTCAGAAGGCACAGAACTCAGCATGCAGACTCATTTTTAAATTAAAGAAACATGACCACATTCAACCACACATGCGGCAACTCCACTGGCTTCCAATATCCTCTCGCATCAAATACAAGTCTTCCAATCTTTGCTTCAACTCGTTCACTGACCCTCACTTTCCTGTCTATCTCTCTGAACTGTTGCTTCCTTACATCCCCACAAGACAACTACGTTCTTCCATTGACAGTAGAACCCTCTCAATCCCAAGAACTAAAACTAAGACCATCGGTGAACGCTCCTTCTGCTTCCATGGGCCCACGTTCTGGAACCAGCTCCCCTTCCATATACGTCATAGTGAAACCTCGTCCAGTTTCAAAAAGTCCCTTAAAACTCATCTGTTTAGGTCCGCCTATGACCTGTGATGCACCCTCCTTGCCCTACCTCATTTTCTGTTTCGGGTTGATCCTGAAGTGTCAAAGTGTCCTCGTTTTATAGCCATTTTCATTGTTTCTATAGAATAGTAGTTACTATCCTAGTGTCTCATTTGTATTTACTTAGTTTACATGTTTTAATAATTGTAAAGCGCTTAGAGCTTTATGATAAGCGCTATATAAAAATGCCTAAATAAATAAATAAATATGGACTCTTACAGGGTTTTTAAAGCTCAAATTAAAACATTCCAGTTTAAATGTCTTCAAAATGCATTCTGAAACACAAGTTATCAAATATTTTGATGTATATAGTGGTAATAATAAAATATTTCTAAGTATCGGCAACTTCTGCCATTAAAAAGGGGGCGTGGCCCACGCCATGTCGAAATAAGGCTGAGGCCCCTTATGGTGATATGGGTCACTGGGAGAAGCGTAGCGAACGTGGGACATGACCTACATCAATGAGAATTGGTACAGATACTTATCAATATCTAATGTCTTACACGATTTAATATGAAAGACATGTTCCTTTTATTTCACAAAAAATTTTGTATCCGAAGATGCCTTATATATACCAAAGATTTTCAAAATGAAGGTCGATTGAAAAAAGCAAAATAGCTGGATGGAAATGTAGGCCAAGATGTCTTCCAAATTATAAGGCCGGAAACGGAACTCAAATATATGTCGAAAGAACTAATTTAACTCTCAAAAGACTATAGATTTTTCCATTTTTTAATGACCTTGAATATATCTTATTCTTCAAAGTGTCTCATGACTGTAATTTTGTAGCTACCTCCAAGTATTATATATGATTTTAAAGGTAATTGGATGCTCTTTAATTGATACTTGGTGTTTGTACAAAATATCCTTGCTAAATTTGATGTTGTATTATTTTTGGGCAAAAAAAATATTTTTTTAAGTCGACAAAAATATAACATCACAGTTTTACAAAGAAGGAAAAAAAAAAAGTGTTTCCAATTAAATCAATAAAATTGATATTTTATTAGAATCTGTTCAATACTATAAAACATATTCAAATTTCAAAAGAATAGACTCATAAATAAAAAAGTTATGACTATTTGTAAATAACATATCATTCAAGGAAATATTTCTCAAAAAGTCAAAATTATTTTT
>CAXITT010000043.1:1697132-1716858 GCA_964033795.1 Lymnaea stagnalis | reverse complement strand
TAAATAAAAAGAATTCAAAATATTAAACAATCTGCCTAAATTACTTTTACTTCAAGTTTTCATTGAAAAGGGAACTCAGCTGATTGTTACAGTGTAATAATAGTAAATAGCCTTGGCCTTGAGAACCATTGTTTACATTTTGCTAACTGAAACGTAATAATATTAAAATAATATTATAACTACAAATTAGTTTCAAACAAATAAATAATTTAATCTATTTAAGAATTTTATACTACTGGAACTTGAATAAAACTAATGTTAGGGCTAATAATAGTGCTAAGAAGTATCACAGTATGCGTGAGTTGAGTATGAATGAAAAAAGTAAACAAACCTTGGATGCTATTATTATGATGATAATTTACAGAATTCTCGGTATCAGACACATCTGAAGTGCTATCTTCATCATAAATATTCTTCTAAGTAAGAATAGTCGTCCATTTCAAGCTTATAATCAGAATCAGACTCCATAGCAATGTTTTAGAGTGTAGTAACAGCGAACCGGAATTGTGGCAAAATATGAGTAAATGGCGAAAAGGAAAATTTATGAATGGACAAGTTGCTACCAGATTTCTTCAAGAACTAGTAAAATAAATGATTTTTCTTTCTTGCCAAATAGAAATTTAACATTCCAAAATAGTAAATCTTTATTTTCGCCTTTTAATATTATTTGTATATATATTTTAGGGGTCGTTCTTTTCACCCGTCATATATGACCGATTTTTCAATCTCCCGTCTTTTGAGAGTTAATAATAAATAGAGACACACATCGGAAAATTAAAAACTCGGATTTTTCGGCGCCGACGCCCATTTTTGATACACTAAAAGTAGTAGTCTCCCTTGTTTTATCGAAGTATCTAACAATCGGCAAACCACCACAAACATGCTAAAAAAATAAATTTTGAACTACTTTTTTTTTTAGATGGCCGTCATCTTGGTTGACATGGTCCGTGACCTTCTCACGGATCATGTCAACAAAGATGGCGGCCATGCTGGGGAAACCCTGGATATCTCTCTCAACTTTTACCGAACTCCACTTTTGCATAGTATGTTTTTTTAGAAATTCAATGACTTAGACTAATATCAAATTACAATTACAGATAAGACAGTAGCCGATTTGCTGCCAAAAAAAAAAAGGCAACTTTGACTTTGACCTTGATTGATGTCAATGATTGTCAAGTTAATGATTATAGAACTATATTTAAAATAGAATTAAAAAATACCATAAAATTATAAACATAATCGTATTCTTACTTTCTGTTGAGCTGTACGTCACATTATTCTTCGTTTTTTCTTCAGCGACCAACTACAAGAACGTCTTGAAAGTGTAGCACATTTCTCGATTGATAATAATGGCTGTAAGGCTGTAAGGAAGTGTCCGTCAAAACCGTCACGTGACCAGCCGGATCCGAATAGCCATTTGCCATTTTTCTAATTTTTCGGCTAAAAAGATTAACAAGGGCAAAAACTCCTGCTTTTTCTGACCGTTGAAGTGCCCTATAGGTACCTGGGTACACATAGCCACTCCGAATATAAAATGGGGGGGGGGGGGGAGAAAATGATATATTTATTCAATTTAATTTTAAAAAATAATTAAACGGTAGCATACAAATAGTGCACATTTCATCAATTATTATATAGAAAGCAATTGTGTTTTCTTTAAATGTGTTTTTTCCTCTCATTTTTAAAGTAGCTTACACTTAATAGCATTGAGTTTACGATATTCATTTAAGTATAAAAATATATTATATTATTTAAAGAGCGAATAAAGCTTGTAACTTTTGCAATACACAAATAATCGGGAATCCCCGTCGAAGCCAGGGCACTTTAAAAAAGTGAATTAATCTAAAGGAAAGGGACAAATTAAATAATATAATACTTGAAGTAAACTAAAATTGTAACAGCAAACAGTTTTGTTGATTAAAAAATAAAACAAGTAGCCTTATTAGTAATCCATATTCTGTTTAAATACTGAATATTAAATTATATAATGCACGATAAAAAACAATTAGTAAAACAGTGAGAGTGAGTGTGAGCAGCCAGGTAAAATTAAACCATAATCATAATTCATAATTATTAATTATGATAATAATATAATTAATAATCAATAAACAAGGATCAGGCTTCAGGCTCACCCTGAAGGCTTCAACTTCGTTCATGGCATTTAAAAAAAAAAAAAAAAGAAGAAGGAAAAGGATTGAAACCTGGAGTCATTCTTCAATACGTTGGCAATTGACTACTGACTACCATGTAATTTTTCACATGTCTGTCTGCAACAATTTTTTTATTTAAAAGATAAATTGCTTGATTCATTTGAGCAAAAATGTGCACGCTGCACGCACTTGGCCAATTACTTAGCTTAGTCTAGTGCAGCTAGTTTCTAGCCTTGCTATTTTAATTAATTTTGTTTTATTTAGCTGAAGCCTATCACAATTTTTAGAAACCTAAAACTAAAATAAGTTTTAATTAAAAATGTATATAATATAATTGGCCAACACTCACTCAACTACTACTCATAATTAATATTAACATTTTGTATTTTTAATAATGAATGCAAATTCTACATTGAGAACTGAATTTCAGATGTTATTTTTATTATTAAACAATTATTCATGAGGAGCTATTTATTATTTTAATGCAGGCTTAGGCTACGGCTATTTAAGTAATTTATTATTGTATTTGCCTAATTGAAATCATTTGTGTAGAATTTATTTCTTACTTCCAAAGGCCATCCTTGTTAACTTAATTCAAATTTCCTTTTCATCTTTTCGTCTGGACTTGTACAAACTGTTTTTTCTTTCATTCCCCTTAGCCTTAGTCTATATTGATTGGTAAATTAATATTAGGCCTATGTAAATGTAAAGTTTATTCTAAAGTCATGTAACTTTTGTTTTCTATACCTAAATGGCGTCTTATATTTTTTGGGTGGCTTTTGACACCAAACATGACTGAAAATTATAATAAGTATGTCCCTTTTTCACAAATTTGACATCATAAAATGAAATTTTTGGATGGCATTGAGGAAGGGATTATCTGATCTTGTTTTATTTGTATTTTGCAATTTAATTATAGCATGAAAGACTTTACTGTTTTACTTGCACACACTGTTTGTGTCTTTAATTAACTCAATTAGTGAGGCTTAGATACACAACCTCCCAAAACAAATGCTAAAAATCACTAACCAAATGAATAATTTTATCATCTTAAATTTTTTTTATGATCTATAATTTTTCCAATTTATTTCTTCCCATAGTGTGTACTAGGGGTAGTAGCTCAGTGTTTGATTTTCTAGAAGCACAATATCATTGTGTTTCTTTGCGATAGATGCATACTGAGATGAGAAAAGATACACTTACCATGTCGAAATACAAATAAAAATGAGCAAACAACTGAATACCAAATTATTAGAGCAATATCTTTGAAAATTAATAATCTCGACTTGAAAGATCAAAGAGTAATGTAAATCATTTAAGATATATCTATTTTGTTTTTCATGAAAACAATTTCCGTCCTGTAATATTAATTTTAAACATTTTATGTATAATATTCTTTTAAGATCTGTGAATTCTGCTTTGTTCCAATTAACTCAACTTTTATAAGCAAAGTAATTGATTATAAAACTTAAATTGTTCTTGACACAATTTTTGTTCTGGTTATCTCTTTTACTATTTTTAATATGGAATTTATAATCATTCATCTTGATAGATTTAATTAGTCATTTTCTTAAAGAATACTAATGAAATACAACAGAATGAAAAAATAATTCAGATGAAGTAACCCAATCCCCATTCATTTATTAATTATAACTATCTTTAGCACTATATTCTTAGACTTTTCTCATGTTTATTTAAAAGATCATTTGAAAGAAAATCTACAGGTATTACAAAGTGCCACATGCTAACATCAGTTTCAATCAATTACACAAAACTGTGATCGGGAAAGTTAAGAGAAGATTACATCAAAGACGTTCGATTTCTGATAACATTGAGAAATTAATTCGCCTCCTTCTTATTTTTATATTATTATTAAAACTTGTGTGATAAGTCTGTAATCATCATGAGTTTAAAATTAATGGCTATTCCCTTTTCTTTTTAAGACATCTGATAATGACTGGTATATCAAAGCATGAAATAAATTTAAATAATTCTTATCATGATTAATTATTTATCTGTAAAAGTAAAAAGACTATTTGAAAATTACAAAGGACTATTAATTGTTTGGTTTATAGCCATTAACTTTGTCGCTTAGTAAAATGCTCTGTAGGCCAACAACTATTTTAGAATAATTATGGGCCTGTTTATAGGCTTACATTTTTATATGATTGAAAATGCTCATACCTTGGAAACGGGACATCCATCTATAGTCTATAGCATAAACTAAAAAGTCATCCCCCCCCCCCCCATTGCATCTTGTGCATTTTGGGCCCCCTTGTTAATTCTTACTTACTAATGAGCGTTTCAACTCCCCTCCCCCCATCATAACCAAACTAAATAGTAATGTCATGAATTATGGTACACACACAGAAATATACAAAGGCTTACAAACTAAAGTTGACACAATGCTAAATATGACTGTTGTGATATCTAGCAAAGAAACAGTATGAGGATAATTACAAACATTGCAGGGATATTTTTTTAAATTTTCCTGCAAAATTATATAAAATCATAGAGTTTACACATTTTCAAGTGATAGCTATTTTACAGATTAAAAACTGGCTCTTTATTGACTCCTAGAATTTTAGTAAACTAATGCAGAATTGGTAATTACATTTACACACACCTTCTGATGAGCCCTTTTCCACCAACTCCATATGCACCATTATGCAAATTCTCCTGAATCAACCACATTGCCACACCATGCACTGGTCATTTATGGATGGTGTTTATTCATGTATGCAAAGACTTTTTTTTATGATAGGTCTTATTTCATTATGTTTTCAGTGTAACTGTTTCTATCTGGCACTTGTTTCATCTGTTTTTTTCTGATTTTATGTCATTTTGAGTTTCATATGTTAATATTACAGCTGTTATTTTTTTTACAGTTCTCAACCTGTTCCATGTGAGTGCCGGTATGTCCCAAATTCTGAATAAAATAACAGGTAAGAGAGTTATTGTATAATATTTTTTTAGACATAACTATTTTGTTAAAGTTAGAAGTAGTTTAAAAAAAACAAAAAACACAATGTTACGTATCACTTATTATACAAAATGATAATAATATAAATATATACAGCTGCACATGATTGTTAGTGGCCTAACTTCGAGTTTAGTAAATTAGAGACTTCAGAACATTTTAAGAAAGGAGCCGTTAAAGAAGCAAGGGAATTTGAAGAGAAAATGAATGCTGTAAATGCAGATAATAATGAGGTGGACAACTCACACAAGATTGCAAAAAGTATTAAAAACGGTCACTAACTTATTTCATTACCTCTTTGTTGGTACTATTTAATATGAAATGTAAAGTTGTTTTTTTTACAAGATTTTTTGTTTACCTGTAGCACTCTTTGGACTGTAGCGTGAGCCATATTGGTTTGTGTTTCAAGTTCAACCCAATCATCAATGATTTCAGAAATGTATTATCATTTACTTAATGTAACATTTGTAGAAATGAAGCAGCATTATTTTAATAGCATTTTTAAAAATAATAAATTATTTATCTTTCTTAATTAAGTGTATAATGATTTGTTTTGTGTTTTTGTTTTTACATTCAGAATAGCAGAGAATGAAGTTCACAAGGCCTGTTGTGTGGCTGATTGGATCAGAGAATACAATTAAATTACAGAGTTCTTATAGGAAAAAAGATTTATTGAAGCCCTACTAGAGACTTTTGTTGATAGAGGTATGCACTTTTTATTATGAACTAATGATTTTTTTAATTGATTTTTTTTTAATAGTGCACAAGTCAAGCAGTTTCCTTTTTAAAATAATTTAAGGATAGATTTCTGATTTAGAAAACAAAAAATTATATTCCACCATCTCTGCTCATTGTTGAAGGGAATACAAAAATTTGCATGCTAGACATTCTAGATGACCCCAGTTTAGGTGTTATAAAAAAAAAAAAAGATGAATCTTTTCTCTTGGCAGGCTAGAAGATATAATGAATTCCTAATTTGCATGTAAATAAAATGTATTCACGATTAAATGGTGTTTTAGTTTGAATTTTAAATTTAAATAACGTTTTCAAATTTGCAATAACATAAAATTGTCGCCTTCCTGTTATTTTGTATCAGGAATCTGCGTATCAACGAAGTCAAAAGTATAATGAAATAACTTAGATTTATGTCCTGCTTAGTGTTATAATTCCATGAAAATTAATTCACTTTTTTGAGAAATTTGGGGGTTACATGAGAATTATAGGTTGGATGAGGAATTAAAAGAGGAATTAAAAGTTTTTATGAGTAATTAGGAGTCAAGTCACCAACTGCTATGAGACACCGAGGAGAAACATTGACATAAATAAAGGCGTAACTATTTTCTGACTTTGAATTTATTAGCTCTTCAGTCACCTACAGTTTTTGTAAGGTTTATGAATTTTCATCCAATCTTTTTATTTTAGTTCCAAAGAATTTCCTGAAACCCAAGTTTAGTGAAATCCAGTTATTAGAGGTAAACTTTGTATGCTAATTCAAAATTTTAAAAAATATTGCTTGAAAGTGAAAACTATGTAATTGATTGAACAATGTATGTACCTGTAGAAAAGATTAGGGACACAAACAGTTGTAATTAAACGTTGATAATCAATGACAAGTATAAACATCATCATTAAATAAAAAATAATATGAATTTAACAAAATTACTATGACTGTAACTCTAAATGCGTTCATCTGATTTTGTTCACAAACTTATTTTTTGTTAAAATTTGTTTGAGATCTAATTCTTCCCCATGTCCTGAAAAAACAATTTGTAAAATTTTATTAGAGGAAAAAAACTAAAATTTTCTGTCATGTGATCTTACCATTTGTTTTTAACGAAGTGGATATTTGTACCCGGGTACCAAAAGTGAGAGGTTGGGATTAAAAAACCAATTTAAAATATTATTGTTGGGTTTGTAAGACAACATGGGGTATCAAATGAAAGATAATTGAATGGACTATATGATTGTAAACTTAATTCTTCAGTTTAATTAAAATAAATTACCACAAATGGCATCCAAATAGCACTGAGTCATAATGGACCCAGACATGCAGCCCACCCATTCGCTCCCGGGTACCATTAGACTCTAGCTATTCGGATGTCATTTATTGAATTTTCCAAGTTTGTACTTACAGATTCAAGATGCAATCCAATTCTCAGTAAATATGCTTTTAAACGCAAGCAAACTGTGAGAGGTATCATCAAATAAATGCTGTATATAATCATGTATTAAATTTATGTAAAACCATTACAAAATTAAACCTGTTTGTGTTAATAATACTGAGTCCATTACTCATTTCCAGATTTGTTGGAGTCGATGGCACATCTGCCATCATCAGACATGCTCGGGTTATAATCCACCACCATTTGATCATCAGTTTGCAGGAGGTAAATAATTCAAGCTGCATAAATGATATTCTATGACTTTTAATAAGCTAAATATGATTAAGCACAGAGAAGAGGCTTTTAAAGTTATTGTGTCATCTCATGTTTATTAAAAACTATGAACACTAATGCTGTTTTGTAAATTTCATTCATATTGTTTGTGTACTGATAACTGTCATAATTCGTTTTTGCATTGCTCATCCAGGCTCCAATGATTCTGAACCCATTGTCCTTTACTCTATACTTTAAGGACCTATAAGCAACAGAGGTATTTACAATTATTAATGTCTATACCAAGTTAAATAAGGCATAAGATTATGTCAACACATTAATATTGTTAGTTTTTTTTATATCCACTATTTAAAAAAAATCTATATTATGTTCTTCTGAACTGTTACAATGATTTCAATTCATTTTAAAGTTATCTCATTGGCTCTAAAAAAATTGTTGTATAATTTAATATCTTACCAGATGAAGCTGATGTTGAAATTATAAAAATGTATCAACCTCCAAGAACCATCATTCAACAAAAAGGTAGGTTAATCCTGTTGAATGGCATTTTTTAAACAGATTTCACATATTCTGATCCATGTCTTTGGTAAAAATCTTATAAATTTCAAAACATTTGAAATTTTCATCAGTAAGTCATTTTTTTAATATTTTTTTAAAATTGAAAAATTAGTTTTAAAAGAAAAATAATTAAACATATTCAAAATATTTTGTGTTCCACTAGATCATTGTGTAAGAATTTTGAACCCTTATGTCTTACATTTTATTTATTGGCAGTTATTTGTGTTATAAAATTTCCTCAAACTTATCATAGGAAATATTTCTGATATAAATTAATGTATACTCAGATGCTGTACCGGCTTATTTGATTTCTGTTGAGACAACCTTGAAGAGACATGGTTTAATGCTGTCTACTATGAAAGATTGAAATGAGTGAGTTGAAGAACCCTTTGGTGGATTTGAAAGATGCACAAGAATCTGTCAATGGAAAGATTGAACATCTTCAGAACCAAGCCAATCGTTACTGTAGGGTGATTTCAGTAAAAACTGTTTTTTTATTGTCTGTCATGTCAACGTCTATATGATGGTTGATAAACTCTTGCACAACAACATATTGACACAAATAATTTCTAATTATTACGTATACATGTCTAAAGACATACACTTTAGCTAAACTTTCTTCCAAACACTTATCTATAGTTGTTTAACAACAAATCAATCTCTAATGAGATTGTAATGTTTTACACAAGTCTACTGACAACCTGAGCTCAGAACCAGAACATGCTAAAAGTTTCCTAACACTGCTGCAAAAGTGTTCCTACTTATAGTCTCTCCATGGACTACAACCCCACCTCCTCATTATGAATGCCTTATATTGGCTATACCTCTTTGTTTATAGTGTTCTCTGCTAGTAGTCATGAGATCTGAAGTAAATCACCCTAAATGCTATTGTCATTTGCAGAATAAAATTGTATTTTCAATGAAATTTTATAACTGTTTCTGATGCCCCTGCGTGAAATGTTTTCTATTTTGGTTTGGTTGTTGTCAAAGATTATTTTTCTCCAAAGTTTATGTTAAATTATTCTAATGTTTCCTTCTCTTGACAGAATGCTAAGAAAGTCTCACTGAATACTAAAGAACTGTTAGCAATAATTGGGTCAGAAAAATTGGATCATGTTAATAGAGGGCTCATTATAATTTTGGAGTTTACAATATTTCTCTGCAAATAACACTTGGATTTTTAAAAAATAAGAAGATGCATTTTTTGTTAAAAATGACACAATTTCTAATCTCTTGAGGTTAGTGAGCCATGTTGTGTTGAAGTTGAAATTTATTGGGGGCATTTGTGATTGTATTGAAAGAGAATAAATATTTTTATATATTTAACCTACTTTGAAAAACATATTTCAACTAGCTTACTACAGGTAATGAAAATTAGAAATTTCGTGAGCCATCCAAAAAACCATGTTATATACTGCATTTTAAGCATAGCAGGGCAATTTACAGTAGGGGGTCCTCTGTATTAATGGTGAATTATATTGTATTTAATTTATCATTTAATAATAAGCAATAGATCATTCAAATTCCATTGCAAGAACTGTTTTTGTTTATTTAGGTAAGTGTAAAGTGAATTGTGTAAAAATATATCAATTTTTTAAAAAAAATCAGTTTTTATCTTTACTAAACAAAATTATAAAATGCCTCAATTCAAATCTTTTACTTCTTTTGTTGTCAAAGTGGGTAATGGAACAATGTTGAACATTTTTATAACATCCTACTAAATTAAATATATAAGATTTGATATGTTTTAGGCTAAATCATTTCTTGAATTGAATGGTTTCCTTATGTACATTTTTAAATATCGTCAACTAATATTATATGTAAATTGTTGAGTTAGGGAGTGGTCGGCTCACTGCAGCACAAATCCGCTAGCTGCTGTTTGAAGCTGTAGATGAAAATATTTTTTTAATAATAAAAATTGTTATTTAAAGTAATAAATCCCTGCCTCTAGTCCCCAAGATATTTTATGAGCAGATATAACTTATAAAAATGGCTCCTAAATGCAAAAAATTCTTGGTAAGTGATACCCAGACCTATCTCTCCATTTTCTCCATAGTAACCACCATCCTTTATTTTTGCTCTACTTCCTGATAAAAATGACAGTACAGGAGACCCCTCTTCCACTTGGCGGGGAAAGATTTTTTTCGCCTCTTATTCACGCTCTTCCATACAAAAAAAAAAGATATGAGATTTGGCTGGACAACCCTTATCCGCACCTCCTTCTACACCACTGGCAGAGACGTAGTTATTGTTTGGCTCTAGAAGACAATATTCATTTTAACACCCCCTCCACTCCCTTCATTTCTGAAACTTTTGATACTAATCATTTAAATAGTTTCAAATCCCATTTTTATGCACCAACTTCTCTGTCACCTGCTGACATGCCCCTCTGCCCACCCTAGCTACACCTCTGGTCATTGACACTGCTTCCTATAAAAAAATTAACCCCCCCCCCCCCCCCCCCCCCCCCCTCTAAAAAAAAAAAAAAAATAACCCCCCCCCCCCCCCCTTCCCTTAGGTTTAAAAAAAGGAATGAAATAACATTGAACGAGATGAAAGTAGAAAACATGTTTATTTAATAAATAGAACTTTATCATTTGAATCATGTGTTTGTTAAGCCATTGAAATGCAAATTCAGTTCTTAATAATGGTCAAATATTTAAAAGGAAAACATATGAAACACACAATTTTTTTTCAGTTTTTCAGTATAATTAAAATTAACAACATGTTTGATTTCTTACGATAAATTACAGACACCTATTAAAAAATAAATAATTTTTTAAAAAAATTTCTTTTATAACTTCATTTGACAATAGTTTTTTGTCATACTTAATTTATATTACTAAGAATTATTTTGTTTCCAAAATCAACAAATTAAGCTCTATACATATTTAAATAGATAAATCAAAATTTATTCTTACTTTTAATATTATTATTTCTTCTTCTATATCTTAAGGGCCCACGATCAATTTATTGATCATTTTGGCTCCTATGCATGTAGATGGGATTTACAATGTTTCTGTTACTGGTGTTGATGAGGAAATCATGCACTAGGGGTTTGAAGGCTTGAGGCAATAGACACAAATGTGTCTAGTGTTGTCGCCTCAACCGTTCCTTTTGAAAGATGGTTCCAGTCCCTGATTGTCTTGGGCAAGAATGAGCAGCTCCTATACTGGCTTCTTGCTGGTATGAGCCTGAATTGCCTGTCATGGCCTCGTCGCTGTCTATGGGGGAGAGGGACGAGTTTCTGTTTAATACTGGAACAGTGGACCAGCCCATTATTTATCTTGTACATCATGGAGAGCCTGGATTGTCGTCGTCGTTTCTCCAATGGTGACCAGCCTAGTGTTTCTAGCATGCTGCCAACACTAGAGGTATTCCTGTAGCGGTTTAGGACAAAGCGTGCTGCTCGTCGCTGGACCGCCTCCAACCTGTCAATGCTCTTCTGGGTAAATGGGTCCCAGACTGAAGATGCATAATCTAAAATCGGACGGATAAAGGCTTTATATGCTCTTTCTTTCACACAGGAGTTGCCAATCTTTAGATTTCGCCTTAAGAACCCTAGGGTCTTGTTTGCTTGGTTACATACATTGTTAATATGCTCGTCCCAGCGGACCTCTCTTTGAATGGTAACACCCAGGTACTTTACGGAGGAAACTTGCTCAAGTATATGGCCGTGCAGTTCGTATTGGTAGTGTAGAGGAGTACAACTTCTAGAGATTGATAGTGTCTGGCACTTGGCAAATTTTGAACGAACCCCTTTTACAAATTGTTGAAACATTTGCTGGTAAATTTGTTTTTCTTTTGCTGGTGGTCATGTACAATATCTGCTGAACAATTAAACTTTTAATAGGGTAAGTAGAGGATAATGAAGCAACTAGTAACAAGTGAAATAACTTCTCAAATCAATTTCAAATAGTTTGTTCATTTGAGATAGACAAAAGAATATAAAACTATCTATTGTTTAGTTTAAGTTTATATTATATTTTTAAAAAAACTTATTTTTTTTTTATATCGGGATTTTAAGGCAACCTTTGTTCCTTTTTCTCGGGCGAAGCAAAGAAACAAAAAAAAAATTTTTTTTTAAAATTAATAAATAAAAATTAATACCTGTAAGATCAAGATGCCACTGAGAGTACTTCAAACATTTTTAAGAGATTAGATTAATTTTAGTGAATAGTTTAATTAAAAATTAATTAAACACATATTTATACACGTTGATCCTTTCCTAAAATTGATTATACGATTTAAACTTTTCACAATATTTTTCTAAAATAAATAGACATCTATCAATATTTTTTTTTTTTATTTTACCATCCCACAATTTGAGTTAGCCTTAGAATAAAATATGTAAATATTTATTTGACGATATTAAATTTTAAATATTTAAAATACAAGCATAGACTTACGAAACAGATAAGGAATTTTGAATTTCACACAATAAAAATGCATATCTGCTTGATTTTTCTTTCATTTCCAGTCACTAGTCACCCATTAATTTTGGCATTTACAAGATGAACAACACAAGTCTAGAGGATGTCCTTGGAGTTACAAAAGAAAACTATAACACATTTTCTGACTTTGCAATAACCACTGACTTTGTTTTCAATCTAATCATAAATTTCATTGTGGGTCTCATTGGGATAGTAATCAATATTTTAAATATTCTTGTCTTGTCTCAACATGGAATGGATGACTCAACAAATATTGTAGTCTTGGCTCTCTCTGCGTCAGATCTAACGTTTTCGTGAACTGAATCATTCTACAGATTTGTTAGAATCACACTTACATTGGATTTCACGTTAGGATATAACCTCGGTGTGATCTATATGACTATTTTCAACTTCACTAGTGCATTTACTATGAATGCAAGCGTTTGGCTTGTTGCTGTCATATCAATTGAGAGAATGGTGGCTGTGTTTTCCATTTTTTGCATCAAGAATTATCACTCCAAAAAGAATGAAAATAACTGTAATATTTGTTTATGTTTTTCTTTTTATTATTTATAGTCCTTGTTGGACAATGTATTACTTTGAATAATATCGGAATTCTTTCAACATCTAGAACCAAACGTGTCAAAGAAATGAGATCTATCAAAATATCGTTAGCAATTTGTTGTTGTATGGCTTTTTCAATTTTAATCCCAAATTCTTGCATGGATGGGTATATAGCTATTAAGGGGGAATAAATACCTCCCAATGAGATAATAATTATCAGAGCATTCACACAATTTGCTGTTCAGTTTGAAGCGTCCATGAATTTCTTTATATATGTTACTATGAGTTCAAAGTTTTCTAAGACATATAAAATGTTATTTGTATGCAATCACAAATAATCTCTTATTCATTTATAGAATAATGTGACCTTTGGTAAATGTATTCCTCCATAAATTTTTCCGTAAGATATAATTACAGATTTTCAGCTTGATAGTCTATCTATCTATCCATCTATCCATCCATCCATCCATCCAGCCATCCATCCATCCATCCAGCCATCCATCCAGCCATCCATCCAGCCAGCCATCCAGCCAGCCATCCATCCATCCATCCATCCAGCCATCCATCCAGCCAGCCATCCAGCCAGCAAGCCAGCCATCCAGATAGATAGATAGATAGATAGATAGATAGATAGATAGATAGATAGATATCAAGCTATCTAGCTATCTATCTAGCTATCTATCTGTCTGTCTAGCTATCTGTCTAGCTATCTATCTGTCTGTCTAGCTATCTATCTGTCTGTCTATTTATATATCTGTCTGTCTAATCCATCTGTCTGTCTATCTATCTATCTATCTATCTATCTATCTATCTATCTATCTATCTATCTATCTATCTATCTATCTATCTATCTATCTATCTATCTATCTATCTATCTATTATAGATAGATAGATAGATAGATAGAATCTATCTATCTATCTATCTATTTATTTATCTATCTATCTATCTATCTATCTATCTATCTATCTATCTATCTATCTATCTATCTATCTATCTATATCTATCTATCTATATATATATAGGCCTATATCTATCTATCTATCTATCTATCTATCTATCATCTATCTATCTATCTATCTATCTATCTATCTATCTATCTATCTATCTATCTATCTATCTATCTATCTATTTATCTATCTATCTATCTATCTATCTATCTATCTATCTATCTATATATCTATATATTTATCTATATATAGGCCTATATCTATCTATCTATTTATATATCTATATATCTATCTATATATAGGCCTATATCTAGCTATCTATCTATCTATCTATATATCTATCTATCTATCTATCTATCTATCTATTCATATATCTATCTAACTTTCTTCGTATTGGGGTTGGCCTATTTCCTTTCAACTTAGTTATGTTTTTCCACAACTGTCTACTAAAAATAACTAAAATATTATAATAAAATTTTGGGGAAACTTCGAAAATTGACTAGAAAGATAAACAATGTGTTAGACATGTCTAGAATTGTTGGCTCTACCGATGCATAGATATAGAAGGGGATTCAGAGATTCATCGTGAGAGATGGAGATTTATAGAGACTGATTGATAGATATTTTTCACTTCAAGAGACAAGTGTATTATTGTTTGTACTCATATGTGTTTATTCGCATTCATCATTGTACTTTCTTAATTGACACATTGTACTAACTGTGTACAGAGGTACAAGGCATTGCCATACTCTGTAAGTTGATGATTTTTAATTATATTTCTTTGTTTTTTAATTATATTAATACTTATATAAATCGTATTAATTGTAAGTAGTACTGTTTTGAGTGTCGTATTTTTGCTTTTGTATTTCTCTATGGTATCGTCCTTTTGTTATGCACTGTTTGAACGAGCCATGCAATTAAAATAAGACATAAAGTTCTAACTATAGAAGGCAGTGCTTAACTATATTAAAACTGTTCTATTGATTTTCATCGTTCCGTTCTCGTTGAATATAAAAATAAAATGGCCATAAATGTCGAAGCCATCTAATACACCGAGTACACAACAATAACCTTAAATGCATCTCATATCTACCAAGCTGCCAAGTGCAGTTGTTATTTATGATCAGATAAAATCAGATCGTACGGTGTATACGAGTTCAAGTCGGTGTCACGGAGAAGACATTATGACTTAATAACGAAAAACTGCAGTTGCCAACATAATAATGTCGTAGGAGCCCATCAATAATGTTTCTTTTGTTATTGCAAGTGTTTTATTATGGTGCAAACCTCAGTTCACAAACACAAGTTTCACAAACACGGGCCCTCAAGCACTTGCTCTTAAAGCACTGTTTCTGAAACACGTATTAATTAAACACGAAGTTAATTCTTTAAGATGTAACAGATGAAACAAAAGAATTTAAACAATTATTGAAAAGAAAGCGATGGAAATTTTCTAAGAGAGAAACAAGGCTCGGCTAATCAGAGAACTTAAAGAAGAAAGAAACAAGGCTCGACTATTAAGAGATCTTAAAGAAGAAAGAAACAAGGCTCGGCTATTAAGAGATCTTAAAGAAGAAAGAAACAAGACTCGGCTATTAAGAGATCTTAAAGAAGAAAGAAACAAGACTCGGCTATTAAGAGATCTTAAAGAAGAAAGAAACAAGGCTCGGCTATTAAGAGATCTTAAAGAAGAAAGAAACAAGGCTCGGCTATTAAGAGATCTTAAAGAAGAAAGAAACAAGACTCGGCTATTAAGAGATCTTAAAGAAGAAAGAAACAAGACTCGGCTATTAAGAGATCTTAAAGAAGAAAGAAACAAGACTCGGCTATTAAGAGATCTTAAAGAAGAAAGAAACAAGACTCGGCTATTAAGAGATCTTAAAGAAGAAAGAAACAAGACTCGGCTATTAAGAGATCTTAAATGAGCGAACTTATAGAAGAGAGAAACAAGGCTCGGCTAATGAGAGAACTTGTAGAAGAGAGAATCAATGCTTGGCTAATGAGTGAACGTAGGCTATAGAAGAGAGGGAGCAAGGCTCTGCTAATATTGTTGGAAAGAGAGACGAGTAGTGCTTGGCTAATATTATCGGAAAGAGAGACGGGTAGAACGCGAACATTATTTAATAAAACAAGAACAAGAAGGGTGGCTAACACAATTTTTTGAAATATATAAAAAAAAGTATTAGGAAAACTTTTAAAAAAAAGTATTAAAAATAGATGAGTTGAACAAATAAAGAGATGTGAGGGGAATGTATCTAACTATAAAGCAGAAAAAGAACGGCGCTCACCCAAGACTATACACATGCGATAAAGTATGTATGGAGAACTGTATGGCAAAAGAGAGATCGATACAACACTTCGAAATAATACTAAATAGCTCACATGCAGGAGCCGATTAGGATTACCCGTGACAACATCAAAATAAGCAACCACACCTTCGTGAGAGTGGATGCTTTCCAGCATCAGGAGGCTAGTATAAATGAGCTCAATGAAATAATGACACAGGTGTAAGCATAGCAGCATGAACCTGTTCTTATTTCAGCCTACAAAAGTGGTTAAGAAACGATAACCACGTAATGGAGAACAAAGAAGGGCATATAAACCACTATCATAAGATAAGATCAGATGAGATAAGATAAGATTCTTTTACTGATCCAACTACATGGAAATGTTTTTTGATTGCATTATACATTTTGCAGCACATAAATAAAACAATTTGAACACAAGACATTTATAATAAATAAATTATTTCAAATAGCCATTCAGTGAGTTCTCTTAGCAGAATCGGGGACTTATTAGTTCTCATTCAGATGTGTAAATTCAGAGGAATCACGCCGGTAAATTCGTACAGATTGGGGAACAAAAGAATTTGTATATCTGTCAGTCCTCGCCCTGATGGAAAGAATTCGTCCCGAACGGCCCGATCCTAAGTATCTGTGATGAAGAGGGTGGGATGTATCATCCAAAATGTGTTTAGTTTTGCAAAAACATCTTTCTTCAAATAGTTCTTCAAGTGAAAGATGTTTAGTTTGTGTCATGTTTCTAGCGTTCTTGATTAGTCGGTTTATGCGGTGTTTAATATCAGACGTTGAATTCCCACACCAGCAGGTAATACTGAAATTAAGCAGGCTTCCAATAGTTGCACAGTAGAATAAGCTAACGACTTGCTTGTTTACGCCGAAATCGTACAGTTTTTTTAGGTAGAACAGTCTTTGGTTGAATTTCTTATACAGCATTTGATCGTGCTCATGCCATGTTAGTTTATTATTAATGGTGACACCTAAGTACTTGTATGCCTCCACTTCCTCCACATTTTGATTTTTTATGTTGAGATCTTTAATCTGGTGTTTCCTTCTCCTGAAATCAACAACCATTTCTTTTGTTTTTGAGACATTCAATTGGAGAAAATTTTCATCGCACCAATTGATAAAGTTTGTAACTAAGCTGCGGTATAGGCCTTCTCCTTCAGATATTAAGCCAACAATGGTGGTATCATCAGAGAATTTTAAGATTGGAACGGTGTCGCTTGAGCTTTGAATATCATTTGTACGTATTGTTTACAGCACAGGAGAGAGAACGCAGCTTTGTGGTGCCCCCGGTACTTATTTCTCTGGTTAGAGATACTTGGTTATTTACTTTGACATATTGTGGTCGATTTGTTAAAAAGTTCAGTGTCCAAGTCTGAATATTTAAATTGACACCTAACGAGGAAAGTTTCTTTATCATAAGGTGTGGTTGGATAGTGTTAAATGCTGATGAGAAGTCTAAGAAAAGCACATCGACTACTTAAAAAACAGATGTGTCCTCTTCCTTTTTGGTGACTCGCCCTAACACGTGACTACTCTGACGCATTTGTTTAAAAGTAACATCTACACAATAAGGGATTTTTCCTTCATTAGAATATCAATCTGTTCTTTATACTCATTACTGTTCTGAAGTTCCTTTTGGGGAGAGAAATGTTCAGTTTTCCACAGACATCAAAACGTTATTGAACAGAGCTCAGAGCTACACAGACTTAATTTAAGACTATGTCTGAATTAAACTTAATCGTAAATATTCAAATATTATAATTATAATTAACTAAAGTGCAGCTCACTACAGATTCAGCACTAACTTAACACTAAAGTAAATCAATCACATTTCCCACGACAAAGAAAACAAAAAAAAATGGCGTCATGGATACAGCAATTAGTCAGACGTCGTTTGAGTGAAAATGTTACGAACGGTTCTAAGTAACAAAACGCGTGACACTCCAAAACATAATTAAATGATGCGCAACATCTTCACACGATGTTATGCTCTAGCTTTCATCCTTGATGCATCAAAAGGGAAGTCAGAAGTCAAACTGAATTTAAACAGCCCCTGAAATAAAAGGTATTCCTATAAATCTTGTATAACAATGTTGAGCAATGGGGCGGGGCAGGAAATGCATACAAAACATGCATACAAGTAACGCTTATAAGAATCTAAAAAAGTGCTGCACTCCTACCCCCAGCCCTCCTACCCCCAGCCCTCCTACCCCCCAGGCCCACCTACCCCCAGCCCTCCTACAGCCAGCCCTCCTACCCCGAGCCCTCCTACCCCCAGCCCTCGTACCCCCAGCCCTCCTACCCCCAGCCCTACTACAGCCAGCACTCCTACCCCCAGCCCTCCTACACACAGCCCTCCTACCCCCAGCCCTCTTACCCCAAGCGCTCCTATCCCCAGCCCTCGTACACCAGCCCTCGTACACCAGCCCTCCTACCCCAGCCCTCCTACCCCCAGCCCTACTACAGCCAGCCCTCCTACATAAAAATGTGAATGGGATTTGCTATTGGAAATAATTAAAATGATGAGATTGATGAAGATTTCAACGTTTCCCCTAGAGACCGACCGAAAGTGATTTTCTGATTTCGGCCGAAGCCGAAAATAGGCCGAAAGTTTAAAATGACTTACGGCCGAAACCGAAAAAAGGCCGAAATTTTAAAAATGACTTTCGGCCGAAACCGAAAAAAGGCCGAAGATTAAAAATGAATTTCGGCCGAAACCGAAGCCGAAACCGAAAATGAAATATTAAGAAATTTTGAAATTCGTTCCCGCATACATTCTGCATACATCGAAAATGATGTGGGAAAGTATAAATATTTACATTCTTTTATAACAAAAATTAGATAATCGTAAATATTAATTAAATAAACATCTAATATAGGGGTCTCAAACTCGCGGCCCGCGAGCCATATGTGACCCGCAAGACTATATTTTGCGGCCCGCAGAAAAGTTTAGTGTAAATGCGCCGGTCCGTTTCCCCCATTCTCATATCTATAACGTGACTCTCCGCGACGGTTTCAGTCGAATATCACCGACTAGTCTAATTCTGACTTTAAAGAAAAAATATTTCTACATATTTTTGTATGCCAGGTCTCTGGCAACAGTGAGTAGTTCTTGAGAACCCTTAATGATTTTATTGTTATTTATAAAGGTTGAGCAGATTGTAACAATTGTAATCGCTTTTTTGTGGATAACTTGATGCGGCCCACTCTCATTCAGACACTACCTCCTGCCCCCCCCCCCCTTTCCGATGATTTGAAATTGAGATCCTTGGTCTAATGAATACTTTGGATTTTACCATTTTATTATAAAAGTAATTTAAATTGCTTTACAATTTTTTTTAAAAAATTAGTACGGTAGAAGAAAATTAAGCAAAACTTGGGGGGGGGG
>CAXITT010000043.1:1682250-1696441 GCA_964033795.1 Lymnaea stagnalis | reverse complement strand
TTAGTTTGTTTTTGTAAAGATCGTTTAGTTTGTTGTTGTAAAGATCGTTTAGTGTGTTGTTAAAGATCGTTTAGTTTGTTGTTAAAGATCGTTTAGTTTATTGTTAAAGATCGTTTAGTTTGTTGTTAAAGATCGTTTAGTTTGTTTTTAAAGATCGTTTAGTTTGTTGTTAAAGATCGCTTAGTTTGTTATTAAAGATCGCTTAGTTTTTTTCATAAAGATCGCTTAGTTTGTTCTTAAAGATAATTGATTTTGTTCCTTAAGATCGATTAGTTTGTTCTTAAAGATCGCTTAGTTTGTTTTAAAGATCGTTTAGTTTGTTCTTAAATGTCCCTTAGTTTGTTGTTAAATATCGTTTAGTTTGTTTTCAAAGATCGCTTAATTTGTTCTTAAATGTCCCTAAGTTTGTTGTTAAATATCGCTTTCGCTGAGTATGACCGAAAACCTGAGTCACTTTCGGCCGGATGGCCGAAAGTCTAAGTCAATTTCGGCCGAAACCGAAGAAAAACCGAAAGTTAACTTTTCTCTTTCGGCCGAAACCGAAATTAAGCCGAAATTTAACTTATCAGTTTCGGCCGAAACCGAAACTTGGCCGAAAGTGATAAAATGTCCACTTTCGGCGCCGAAACCGAAGCCGAAGCCGAATTTCGGTCGGTCTCTAGTTTCCCCCCTTTCCTCTACACACACAAGTATTTTTGTTAAAATTAACCCCGCAGAATCAAAGAAATAGACATCGCCAATTTATTTATTATGATGAAAGTAGATTGTTTAGTTCTTTCTTTTAATGCCTTATCAGTTTACGAAATTTAAATTATTTCGAATCAATGTTACTAAGTACAACCGAAAAGCGAGATTGTTAACATCTCGTGCAGTGTTAGCCTCGAGTGCAGTGTTAACATCACGTGCAGTGTTAAGATCGAGTGTAAATTTAACATTTATGGCAGTGTGAACATCACGTACAGAGTTAACATGGAGTGCAGTGTTAACATTAAGTGCACTGTTGACACCGCGTGCAGTGTTAACATCGAGTACAGAATATTAAAACTCTCTTACTGGTTGTTATTATACCATTCCCGTCGAAAAAAAAAAATAATTAAAACAAAAATTATGATATAAATATTACTATTCCATTATCTTTTTATTCATCTAAAAATGTTTACATTTGTCTAGGCAGAATTGAAATTAATTTTCGGAAACAAAGAGTAATTTGCTCACCATGCAGCTACGTTCAGTTTTCGCAGATTATTAGTCATATAACTTACGATGAGAACAAGACGTTGAGCAATAATGAAAATGGATTGTTTGCCTAGAGACAGACGGATTGTCTGACTTCTGGTAGATGTCAGAAAACACCAGTCACTTTCGGCCGCCCCAGAATTTTAAGCAAAAATTGACTTTTCTGTTTTGATCGATACCGAAATTAAAGCGAAAGTTAACTGGTCTGTTTCTACCGAACCGAAATTACGCCGAAAGTGGTCAAATGGCAACTTTCAGCGCGGAATCCAAAGCCGAAGCCGAAATTCGGTCAATCTCTATTTCAATAGCACCATAATGGTTTTCAACAAAAAAAAAATGTTGTCAAATATCATTGACACTGAAATCCTGACTTTACCCATTACAGGTACAAGGGTATTTATTTTGAGAGAAATACATTTTTAATTAAATTTTAATGTATCATTTAATTGAATATTGTTAATATCCCATGGAGTGTTATCGTTATTTTTTTGTATTCTAATTCTTAGTAATTTTTTTTAGTTTTGTTCATCCATTTTAAATATTAAAACAGATTAAATATGCCAAAAATACATTATAATGTTATGTAACACCTTCTTCCTACCATTTCATTGAATTCATGTGGACCAATACACTTCCGTGTATATTCCCTATGAGTACTGTTTCCTTCGAATAAAACACTTTTGAGACATTGTTATAATTTGAGAAAAAGTCATAGCTTGAGATAAAGTCATAACTTGATGAAATGTCATAACTGGAGACAATGTCATAACTTGAGACAATGTCATAGCTTGAGATAATGGCATAACTGTAGACAATGTCATAACTTGAGACAATGTCATAACTTGAGATAATGGCATAACTGTAGACAATGTCATAACTTGAAACAATATCATCACTTGAGACAATGTCATAGCTTGAGATAAAGTCATAACTGGAGACAATGTCATAACTTGAAACAATATCATCACTTGAGACAAAGTCATAACTTGAGACAAGGTCATACTTTGAGACAAAGACATATCTTGAGACAAAGGCATAACTTGAGAATATATCATAACTAGAGACAAATTCCTAACTATCATAAGGCTTTTTGTTTTCAATGAAATCTTCTTTCCTCAAGAAAGTTTAAAAAGTCACCTCAAAATTGTCTGAAAGAAACATTGAATTCAAGTAAGCGTCAAAATGCAGCACTGCATTTACATTTGCGTGACTGTCTTCAGCACCCTCAATTTTAGCACCCATTCCCTCACGCTGATCAATATTACAGTATGGTGTTGAATGTAGCATTTGCCAATGTTTACTCTGGGACACGCCACAACTATAGAAAATCCTGTTTATATATCACACGGGCACCATATCACACGGGCACCATATCATACGGGCACCATATCACACGGGCACCATATCACACGGGCACCATATCACACGGGCACCATATCACACGGGCACCATATCACACGGGCACCATATCACACGGGCACCATATCACACGGGCACCATATCACACGGGCACCATATCACACGGGCACCATATCACACGGGCGCCATATTTCCTCCCGGACTCTTTAAAATCTCCTTGCCCTGGTCTAATAGAATTATTGAATTCAACTTTACTCTAAAATGCACCCCTTGATTACTAAATAATAAAAATCATTCTTGTGAGAAATAAAAGCAAGATTGAGGGCCACCATCGATTTCTACCCTACACCCCGATGGAAGTTATCGATAATTTTGGTGAAGAGAAATACAGCGCCTAGAGGCTTAGCTACTTTTAATGCTACCATGGGGCCCACTTATTATTTGGCCTTCTCTCTTTTACGATACACTCACTGCAATTATCTGAAGATGTTGCAGCTGCATAAACAATTTTTAAATAAAGTAAGACCTGAGTCAAGAACTCGTCCTCCTCATTTCTACCCTCCCTGGAAGAGGCTTAGCTAGTGTGTTTGACGTCGGGTGACATGAATCATTCTACGTTCCCACTCCCAACTCTCAAAAGAATTATTTGCACCAATTAAATACCACTGAAGCATATTTTGACTCCCCCACTAGTCTGGCACCCCGGGACGTATGCCCAATATGCCACCACTTACATACGCCTCTGGCCACAGCCCACTGGAAACTAGCACTGCCCCCAACGAAAATCTAAATGCCCCCGGGGTAAAATATCTGAAAGAAACACTGCTGGTCAGACTAACTGTAAAAAAAAAAAAAAAATCTCATTTGCAAGCCTTCAATCGCAGGCATTTCGGTTTGAATGACAAAATACAGGTTGTCTGCGTGGTGAATGGGGGATGCACGCTACCTTTGAACAGTGGCTCCTACATTTTCTGATGCTCAGAGCTATTTTTAGAATAATTTCTATAGGTGAGTCCATTACTAAAATAGTTTATATCTAATAATTAAGAACTTTGTGAGTGGTGTTACGTGGAGAGAGAGGGACCACCGATACCATAGTCAGCAACTGTATTAGTATATTGATTCGTTTCAGAGGCGTGCACAAAGCGTGCGATGTTGAAACGCATGAGGGCGGTCGAGTATAAATTATCGATGCGCGGGGGGAGGGGGGGAGAATATAATAATTTTTGTCCAAAACTTTAAAAAAAAGCTAACAGCCAAATGGACACTTTAGTTTTCCCCATACGCCTTAACAAGGACATGCATCTCGTAGCTCGTGAACCTTATTACACAAGGACATGTCACCTTGACCCATCAGACGGAAATGCAACTACAAGCGTTCCCCAACTCATGAGCCTTAAATAAAAGGACACGTCTCATCTAAACCACGGCCCTTATATACAGAAATAAAACTCTTAAAACCTAACATTAACAAAAAAAAGACATGCCTTGCCTTTCTTAACAATTTTGCCTTACACACAAAGGGGGGAGGGGTGACTATTTTTATCCCATCTGCCTTACACCCAATGCATCTCTTAATCTAACTGTTTCAAACACACGGACTCGCCTCCTTTAACCCTTAATTCCGAAACAATGGGACACGCCTCTCTGAACTCATCGGCCTTAAACACAAGGAGTCGCCTATCTTTGGGCAGTATTACACCTCTCTGAAATTACCCATCTTTATTTGGCACAAGTACGCGTCTCACTTAACTCGTCTTCATTGGACACAAGAACATGGTTCATTTAAACTAAAATTTAGCTATCGCTACAGATTGCAGGCAAAAGTGTGATCGTAAAAAGCAAAAAATAATACTTAATACCAGGGACAACCAAATTTGCTCTAGCGCCTTTATTCTTGCTCTACAATAAAGTGTGGAATGCAGTAACATTTTTTTTTCATTTACGCTCCGAAATGCTTCTTTGCGTTTTAAGATTCTTAAAAATGTCAATGAGGCTTTTCTAAGACACGTCCTGTTCTCACACACAAGAGCCTTAGATCACTTGATTCCTGCCCCCCCCCCCCCCCCCCCCAGACTATGAAAGTAACAGTCCGGATCCTGTCAATATTTAAAGCACTATTTGATAAATATATAAGATACTCATGTCACTGTGTCGGTGGGTCTCCATATTCGTACTTCGGACCCGGACACAGCTTCTCCTTCACATATCCCTGGCAATGCTTTTTATTGATATAGCATTATGATTTTATTGGTATAGCATTATGATTTTATTGGTATAGCATTATGGTTTTATTGGTATAGCATTATGATTTTATTGGTATAGCATTATGGTTTTATTGGTATAGCATTATGATTTTATTGGTATAGCATTATGATTTTATTGGTATAGCATTATGGTTTTATTGGTATAGCATTATGATTTTATTGGTATAGCATTATGATTTTATTGGTATAGCATTATGATTTTATTGGTATAGCATTATGATTTTATTGGTATTAATTTATGTTTTAATCAGTGCTTGGTTTTGGGTTTCGTAAACCTTTTAATTTTGTGTTCGTTTTCCACTCATGTTAAAATCTGGCTACGCCACTGGTATTTTGATTTTTTTTTTTTTAAATATAAAAATCCACGTCATCCTTTAACCAAGACCAGTTCAAACCAGACGCAACTTGCTGTGAATAAAGCTATAATCAGTTACAGCTAGATAACAATCCAGTCATTTGGTCTGGGCACATAGGTAGTGGATCTCAAGACACTGTAAGTCTCTTTCAAATATTTCTTTATGCACGGTATTAAATAAATTACATTGTGGGTGTGTGACAAGCCTAAAGCTAATGTTAATTTTCTGACACCAACACATTTCGAAATCACGCTCATTCCGTCCAAACGTTTTTATGTTCTTTACCTCGTCTGTTTGTTGTGAAACTTATACATCGATTATATTATCAACTTACTGCGTATAGAATCTTTTAAAAAAAAACTATCTTGTCGTAAACTGTACGCCTTTTATGAATCCAAAAAATTAATCTCATGCAATCTGATATAATCACCCCCTGACAGAATGGATGTTGCAGGCAAGTTGAGGCTGGTGATAATAATTTTATGTGTCGCTGGTGGAGAAAACGTTTTGGTTAGTGATGATTTGTTCTTGTATACGACACAACTTAATGTTAGGTCTTGTCTTGTATACGACACAACTTAATGTTAGGTCTTGTCTTGTATACGACACAACTTAATGTTAGGTCTTGTCTTGTATACGACACAACTTAATGTTAGGTCTTGTCTTGTATACGACACAACTTATTGTTAGGTCTTGTCTTGTATACGACACAACGTAATGTTAGGTCTTGTCTTGTATACGACACAACTTAATGTTAGGTCTTGTCTTGTATACGACACAAATTAATGTTAGGTCTGGTCTTGTATACGACACAACTTAATGTTAGGTCTTGTCTTGTATACGACACAACTTAATGTTAGGTCTTGTCTTGTATACGACACAACTTAATGTTAGGTCTTGTCTTGTATACGACACAACTTAATGTTAGGTCTTGTCTTGTATACGACACAACTTAATGTTAGGTCTTGTCTTGTATACGACACAACTTAATGTTAGGTCTTGTCTTGTATACGACACAACTTAATGTTAGGTCTTGTCTTGTATACGACACAACTTAATGTTAGGTCTTGTCTTGTATACGACACAACTTAATGTTAGGTCTTGTCTTGTATACGACACAACTTAATGTTAGGTCTTGTCTTGTATACGACACAACTTAATGTTAGGTCTTGTCTTGTATACGACACAACTTAATGTTAGGTCTTGTCTTGTATACGACACAACTTAATGTTAGGTCTTGTCTTGTATACGACACAACTTAATGTTAGGTCTTGTCTTGTATACGACACAACTTAATGTTAGGTCTTGTCTTGTATACGACACAACTTAATGTTAGGTCTTGTCTTGTATACGACACAACTTAATGTTAGGTCTTGTCTTGTATACGACACAACTTAATGTTAGGTCTTGTCTTGTATACGACACAACTTAATGTTAGGTCTTGTCTTGTATACGACACAACTTAATGTTAGGTCTTGTCTTGTATACGACACAACTTAATGTTAGGTCTTGTCTTGTATACGACACAACTTAATGTTAGGTCTTGTCTTGTATACGACACAACTTAATGTTAGGTCTTGTCTTGTATACGACACAACTTAATGTTAGGTCTGGTCTTGTATACGACACAACTTATTGTTAGGTCTTGTCTTGTATACGACACAACTTATTGTTAGGTCTTGTCTTGTATACGACACAACTTAATGTTAGGTCTTGTCTTGTCACAGAAAAAAAAAACAACAACAATGTAATCGTTTTTCTTTTTTTTTTTTAAACTTGGTAACAATCGAATGTTCAGAATTTTTATATCACAACCTAATTCATCAGGCGATTTAACACAGTAGTTAACCCTATTTAATAGATTTAACACAGTAGTTAACCCTATTTAATAGATTTAACACAGTAGTTAACCCTATTTAATAGATTTAACACAGTAGTTAACCCTATTTAATATATTTAACACAGTAGTTAACCCTATTTAATAGATTTAACACAGTAGTTAACCCTATTTAATAGATTTAACACAGTAGTTAACCCTATTTAATAGATTTAACACAGTAGTTAACCCTATTTAATAGATTTAACACAGTAGTTAACCCTATTTAATAGATTTAACACAGTAGTTAACCCTATTTAATAGATTTAACACAGTAGTTAACCCTATTTAATAGATTTAACACAGTAGTTAACCCTATTTAATAGATTTAACACAGTAGTTAACCCTATTTAATAGATTTAACACAGTAGTTAACCCTATTTAATAACGCTTTTATTATAATAACGAGTTATACATTTTTTTTTTTAAAATCTAGTTGACACCAATGCGATGTCGACATTTAGACGGGTTTAATAATCTCAAATAAGAAGACAAAGTGTCGTTATAAACTGCAGTTAGTTAAAAAGTCTTGTTGATTTAAAAAAAAATGATGTACATTCTTTGTTATTGTTAGTGTGTTTCTGTGCTTAATGTATTCTATTCGGAAGTCAGATTGACCCACGTTCCGTCATCGTATCGAAATCAACTTTGTATATAGACGTGTTACCGATGACGACAAATTGTCAAATTTTTGGCTTCGCACCACATTCTTAAACCCCACAAAAATTGTATTTTCATCTTTTCTGGGGAGGGGGGGGAGAGTGGATGACTTATGATTTGTTCAATGGAAGTGTTTTCTGGCGTTGATATTAATGGTGTAGCTGTAACTATGTGCTTTGCGTTTGTGACGTATTTGGGTATGCAGAAAAAATAAAACGTAATTTAAATGCGAAAAAATTAAGAAAATTCGTCACTAGTTTTCCCTAGAAGTTAACCCGCTGACATAACAGTGTTAACTGATTGGGAGATGAGCTGGGACATGGAATTTCACCCTGCCAAGTGCCAGACACTATCAATCTCTAGAAGTTGTACTCCTCTACACTACCAATACAAACTGCACGGCCATATTCTTGAGCAAGTTTCCTCCGTAAAATACCTGGGTGTTACCATTCAAAGAGAGGTCCGATGGGACGAACATATTAACAATGTATGTAACCAAGCAAACAAGACCCTAGGGTTCTTAAGGCGAAATCTAAAGATTGACAACTCCTGTGTGAAAAAAAGAGTATATAAAGCCTTTATCCGCCCGATTTTAGATTATGCATCTTCAGTCTGGGACCCATTTACCCAGAAGAGCATTGACAGGTTGGAGGCGGTCCAGCGACGAGCAGCACGCTTTGTCCTAAACCGCTACAGGAATACCTCAAGTGTTGGCAGCATGCTAGAAACACTAGGCTGGTCACCATTGGAGAAACGACGACGACAATCCAGGCTCTCCATGATGTACAAGATAAATAATGGGCTGGTCCACTGTTCCAGTATTAAACAGAAACTCGTACCTCTCCCCCATAGACAGCGACGAGGCCATGACAGGCAATTCAGGCTCATACCAGCAAGAAGCCAGTATAGGAGCTGCTCATTCCTGCCCAAGACAATCAGGGACTGGAACAATCTTTCAAAAGGAACGGTTGAGGCGACAACACTAGACACATTTGTGTCTATTGCCTCAAGCCTTCAAACCCCCAGTGCATGATTCCCTCACAAAGTGGCACTGGAAATCTGTGAAATTTCCTCATCAACACCAGGAACAGAAACATTGCAAATCCCATCTACATGCATAGGAGCCAAAATGATCAATAAATTGATCGTGGGCCCTTAATATATAGAAGAAGAAGAACTGCTTCTTAAAAGATAAATCACTTACAATTAAATAAATGCAAAAAAAAATTTGTCGTTTTAAGTATTTCAAGGAAAACCATTGTGTTTATGGCCGGTATAATCATGATACGCATATAATGTTTTACAGCGAACAGTTTGTGGGGGCTTTCGTTTCCCAAGGAGAAACGTATTCAAGTTTCCCTCTGTGTATACAATTATTATCTACCACACTTTACGTTATTGCCAGCGTTCCACTTGATTATTTTAAAATTTGAAAAACAAGCGTACTATTGATGCACATTGGATCTATTCTTTTCATCTAGTGCAACGAATGCAACAATGGAAGTGGGTGCGAGAGCCCCGAAGTATGCCTAAATAATATCGAAAACCCAGGCAATGTCATAGAATTCTGCGAGGATCTTGAAATATACGGGCCCGATGTCAGGAACATTCATAGAGGTGAATATCTGATGGAAGTGTGGCGCTCGTGACTGAATGCTAGGCAATCTATAACACCATTGTGAATCATTTTAATAGTAATAAGGAGCATCATGAAATTTTTTGAGGTGTTAAGTTGTTTTTTTTTAAAGTGACTTGTTACTTTGTTCTAATTAAAAACTAACTGCTTGACAGTTAGATGGCCAACTCTTGGAGTTGTCTAAACTCAAGGTCTTTAATTTGAAATTCAATAAACTCTAGCGGCATGCGAGTCACAGAAATTTCCGGAATTTTTCATGGAGGTCAAGTTTATACCACATGTGCGACTCAATCTCCGAAATTTTGTTTATGATTGAGCTCAATCGTCGTCTTAACTCGCAGTTTTCTAGCCGTAAGGCTGTTGAAATTTGTAAGAAATTATTTGTGTGTCAAACTTTATATTATTCATGTTAACTCCCTTTAAACAAACATCATGTGTGCCTGCTTAGATATAGTTCTGGATGAGACCTTTCTTTCTAACTGCTGAATTCTTTATCTAGCAATGATCGAAATCCTCATACATTGCATATATTTTTCTTTTTTTTCCCAACGTGGAAAATTTTTCGTAAGAAGTTAAATGTTGAAATTCTCTCTAAGGATACAACTCATTTTTATAGTTAGCTTTATTTAGCAGAGCACAAAACACTAAGAAATCAACTTCTCAGGTTTATTTAAAATCTTTATGAGTTCTTGTTTATTTTTGAAAAGCATGTTCCCAAAAAATTACTGATGCACATTTTCAAATATATTTGCTATTATCATTAGAATTGATATACCTAGATTTATCTTACTCGTTCTTATGACCTCAGATGGCGACGTTAGCTAAAAGTATTGATTTGTTGTTTTTTTGTATACGCTTGACAACTTGAAAAATGTCATAGAATTGCATTTTGGCTAGTTCGTTCAAGAACGTTTAATGCATGGTTTGATTGGTGCACAACAATGAACAGCAGTGGTCCTCATTATATACAAATCACAGCGTTCAAAACTAAGGCCCTAAACAATTTTAAAAAAAAATGATTTTTTAAAATTTTAAGTTGTTATTTTGGGCTTTCGTTTAAAAGATGAGGATTCTACGTCAGAGAAAGCGTTCTAGACGTCTGGGAGAGATAGCAGAAGAAGATAAACTGTACATACGTTTTACGAGTTACTTTTAAGGCGAGGGTCCCACATATTTATAATCAAAAGAACAATAACTATCAAGTATGGTAAATGCTTCTAATGAAACAAACTTTTAAGTTAACTGGTGCCTACAAGTTATAACTATTGCACTTGATGGGCCAGTTGCCTCAACCAAGTTACCATTCTTAAAGGTAACATTGAATTTATTTTAAACTTTTTATATCTCCCCCGCACCCTGTCCAGTAATGAGTTAAACGACACCATTGACCACTCAGCTTTAGGTTAGACGCGTCCATGTTATACCGGTACAAGCCGGAAATATCAGCTACTATAACGTTAACAGCCGTTCTCGATCAACTTACTCCCCTTAAAGGACATACTAATACATTAGATGCTTCTCTGAAACACATAACATAATCATGAACGAATCATTGAGCCATTGAGCCCGTCATAACACATAATTTGTCACAGCTATAGACGAAGTAAATAACATAAATATTTATATAAAGTAACTGAAGGGGTCCATAAGATTTTTTTTTTCATTTCACTGTGTGTAAAAAATCAATCTTTTTTTTTTTGGTGTTTAAATCTATTTACTAAAACATTTCAACTAAAAGTTTACACGATATATTTCATGTTTAAATTCCAAACACTTTTTTTGCCACTCTATTTCAATTGTGCTCCTTAAAAATGAACTGATTCCTAAATTTGAGTTGCATAATTTAAGAATGTGCTTTAAATATGGCCCGCGGTCACTGAGGTTTGCTGTCACCCGGTGCGGTGAACTAATGAGGTGACTCCTCTAACCATGCCCTACTCCCATATACACCAATGAACCTTGCGTGAATCATACTTTTACATACCATACATTATTACATGCCTCCTATATTACTGTTAGCAAATGTAACGCATTACCATATCGCGTTACCTACAGATTATAATACTGGCATTAATGCACATAACATTTCCATATATAATTCCATTGAGATTATAACATTGTTAGTACATCATAATTTAATACTATGTACGATGACATACAGTGCGATGGTAGCGTTACTGGACATTGTACAATGTCATATAGATTTACATACAAACCATAGTAGGGTTACTAAGACATTGTACAATACCATGAAGAATCACGTACAGCCCACAGTTCTGTAGGACAGGCATCTTAGAATACTTTGTGTGTTGTTCGTTTGTCAACAGCGACTAGGACTAGGACTAGTCATCAGGTTAGGAGTGGGTGTGTCAAGGTGAGTTTGCATGTGGCTTGCTAGTCCGATCCGTGATCCGAGTAGTCTCTGGAACCGCGAGCAAGAGAGAGTTGTCATAGTCGGTAGTCAAAGGTTTCTTCTTCACCTGTGATCATCATACTGGCTTCTTAAAAATTAAACCCCCTTCTTGACAGCTGATCTCCACCCTGCTCTGTCCAGGGCTGTTTTTACCCACTCACAAGTTTTGATGGTAAAGGACTTTAGTACTTTTTTCAGTGAGTCTTTGACTAGAGACTGGAGAATTTGACTGGCTTTTCCAGAGAATAGCCGTGTAGGGATCCGGTTGTCTTTCACACGTGATGCGAGACCCATCCAATGGATTTGTGACTGTATCAGAGTGGTAAAGATGCTAGGAAGGTTCGCTCTAGCGAGGACCTTTGTGTCAGGCACTTTGTCTTGCCACCTAATGCTGAGGCATGCTGTGTAAATGTGCTTTAGTTTCACGTTTCATATCCGTGGATCTAAGTCGAAAGGCCTGCCGCTCTATAGACCTTGAGCTTCGCTTTCGTCTATTATATCTCCTGTCCCAAAAGTGCTGTGGACCGTGGAGTCTGCAAGATATTGCACTAATTTTTGCGGGTCTCGCGAAATATATAGATTTATCCACCGCGATAAGACGCTATCCGCTGATGGTGATGCTGTGTGTTAAACCTGGGGCTTACTGGGAGCTGGCTAATGCATAACTCCAATGTTCGTCGTGTTGATTGTGACGCCAACGTTGTTGGCCACAGAGAATATCAAAGTCGTATCGCATTACGGTTTCTGAAGCAGCAATACCATGTAGAATCTTATGATAGTATTGTTAGTAATATTACGTCTTTATGTTTTTGGTTAAACTTGAAAAGGCTCGTGGTCTAGGGATTTGAAAAAGGGGCTCACACCGTTAGACTTTATACACACTAATGGCTTAAAAAAGACGATCAATTCTCGACACAAATGTACTTTATTAAGTGGAATATTTTTTGAACAAAAATACATAAAATCTACAAATTTAAAAAAAAAAATGAATACATGTTTAACAACAATTTCTAAATCTAACAGTAATATAAAGAGCACTTTCACAAATCTAAAGTCCTGGAAATTACTATTGTTTCTAACTATTAGTCTGCCTTACCTAGTACTTAGCAAATGCCAATGAAATTTAGTCAGTCATCAATATGGTCATCTTATCTCTCTCTCTCAGGGTAGGGGAATACAACCAGTACTTTATCTGAAAGATTTCGCGTGGCTTAAACTTGAATATAGGTCAAAGTTTGCTGTAGACGCTTGTCTTACATTTATTATGCTAACGACCTGTCACCCTTCTTGGAAGTTTGTAAGGTGATACGGGCTAGGTTAATGGCAGACATAAACAAAACGACCCTACCATGCAACATTAAGGCATTGAAAAATACCACGTAGGACCACATGCAGTCCCCATTAGTGTTAGTAAAGAATTGTAAAATAACATGTAGAGTCACATAATGCCCATTCTAATGTTAGTGAGGCATCGTACAATACTATGTAGAATCACAATATAGCCCATACTGGTATTAGTAAGGCAGCAATTATATACAGCCAATAGCAGTTTTATTAGAACAACTTACTGTTGCAAATATTTTTAAAATGTATGTTTACTTGTATAGTCCATTGCAAAATGTCTTAGTGCCCTTACGTTAGTTGACACGTTGTCGAGAAAGAAAGAACACCAATGTGCTGGGTACTTACGTAAAAATAAATTTTTACACGAATTTTAGTCGAAAACTGAAAATCGCAAACGTGATACCAGCAGAAAAATAATGACAATCAACAGATGTGTGACAATAAACAGATGTGTGACAATCAACAGATGTGTGACAATCCACAGGTATATGGCAACATAAAAAGTCAGTTGCAATAATCACATGTGGTAAAGTCATCTTTGGTTTTGTGTTAATAGGAGGGAATTGTTAGCTACAGAGTTGGAAGGCGAAATGGTTTGAACTTCAGGTGTTTGAAGGGATGTTTTTCGTGGCTGGGACGAGTATACATACATTCGCTTTGCATCTGGAAAAAAAAATCAGAACATTCACAAGCACGTATATATTTTTTCTGCTATCTTAACATACGTTTGATTGTTTTTATAATTTAATTAAAATTAATTATTTTTTCTTACTTTGTGCTTCATCTAGACGGGCTTTGCGAAGATAGCAAACAGTGCATCAGTGGTTGCTGCCAGAAGCTTTACATTGGAAATGTATTAATGTACATGTGTCGAAGACGCACACCTATGTCGGAATGCATAGCCAGAAGGTCTTTCCAAGATTGATTAGCGTATGCATTTTAATAAATAAGTGAACAATGATTTTTTAGAATTTTGTTTTGTAATTTTAGTTTTTTTTTAATGATTTGTGCTTTATTTACATATATATATATATATATATATAT
>CAXITT010000043.1:1679545-1682236 GCA_964033795.1 Lymnaea stagnalis | reverse complement strand
TATATATATATAAGAATAAGCTAGAGTGACATAATGCCAAAGGGGTGATACGATTTAAGAACGTTCGGATTCCTAAAAACAATCATAGTCATTTTCTATTATTTTGCGAACTCGAATAAATTTAAATGCGCAAAAAAATTTTAAATCCACTTTTATTTTATTAAAAATTTAGCATTATTATTATAAATTACAAATTCATTGAAAGTATAAACTAAGGAACCATTTTATTTATATTTGTCTCAAAGTAATGAAAAAAAATCATGATCAAAAGAATTACACCGAAATCACATTTATCGGGAAAACCCAGACATCAGTCATTTTTAGTGCGTCTTTAAGTGCGTTGTTGAAATTGCGAAATAAAATTAAAATTAATTTGTTCTAAACAATTACGCCAATGACGTCATAGTGCGAATAGCCTATTTCTTCAAAACCCTTGGATTTGTTTAAATTTATTAAGCGTGTGTCACACAACTGAAAATGTATTTTCCCGTTAAAAGAAAACTTAATAAATACAATTGATTGCTTTTTAAATTGTAAATAAAACACACACACAGTTCAACTTTGTATATTTTAACATTTGAAAAGTTTTGCCTTTTTTAATTCCAAAAATAAACTTTTATTGAAATTGTAACGTAATAACTACTAACATTTTATTATATTTCTAATGAGAAATATTAAGTTTAAGTCAATCAGTGCAGCGCAACTCCAGAGCCCAATAGCATTCATCAGTCATAATCGACTTATGACTCATACAAAGAAGAACAAACCGTATGAAGTTCAAAATATGTTATTTTGAGTTAGGAAGGAACTACAATCCGGTGGAAGATTTTCTAAATTTATTTAAATCTAAGTTGCGGAGGGATTGTTCACTTTGCCTTAGGCATAACAAGACAAATATAAAAATAAAGGACATTTTTTGATAAATAATTTACCTTCTTATGTACATTCATTTCGGAGATAGGTTATAGGATGTGTACATTTTTATGTGGATGACAATGTATTTAAATCCTATGGTATTACATTTGTGAAAAAAGAGATGCCTCATTCTCTTTTTACAAATATGTGTATGTTCATTTTGTTCAAAGCAGCAAAAGATACGTCTCAAAATAAAGGAATGAATTTGATAAATCTTAAACCTTCTTGGATACATACATATCGGAGTTAGGAAATAGGATGTGTACATTTTCACGAGGATGACAATATATTTAAATATTATGGTATTACATTTTTGAAACAAGAGATGCTACATTCCCATTTTACAAATATGTTCATGTTCATTTTGTTCAAGTCAGCCCAAGACAAGTCTCAAAATAAAAGAATGAATTTGATAAATAATTAACTTTCCTTGGTAAATACATGTCAGAGGTAGGAAATACGATGTGTTCATGTTTACTTGGATGACAATATAGTTAACTCCTATGGGATTTCGTTTGTGAAAAAGAGATGTTACATTCTCTTTTTACAAATATGGGTAAGTTCATTTTGCCCAAAGCAATACTAGAATAACTGACCCTATGTTATCGGGATAACAATGGTAGGTCCTTTGCGATAATTCTAACTGCTATTGCAAAAACTCATCACAATCTATAACTTTAAAAATATAATGATATTTACGTTTCTAACTTCATTAAGTTTTGAGAAGTATTTATCTGCTATGTATTATATGCCTACCTTACTCTCTTTCACGCTCCTAAACAACATTTTTCCCCTTTTAAACATGACCTTAAATTAACCAGTCTAAAATATCACTAATTATATCGCTTTTGTCACTAAAGAAGTAAATTGAGGGACAATTACTACGCTAGAGAAATACTTTAGATTTACCCCTCCTTGTGCCCTTGAATTACAACTTCTTTTTCTCTAAAGACAAGATACGTCGCAAAATAAAGAAAAGAATTTGGAAAATAATGAATTTTCTTTCGTAAATACATGTCGGAGGAAGGAAATAAGAAGTGTATCTTTTTACGTGGATGACAACATCGTTAACTCTAATGATATTACATTTGTGAAAAAAAGATATGTTACATTCTCTGTTGACAAACATGGATAATTTCATTTTGCCAAAGGAAATACAAGATGCGCCTCAAAATAAGGAAATGAATTTCATTTATAATTAAACTTATTGGTTACATACATATCGGAGATAGGAAAACGGATGTTAAAATTTTTACGTTGATGACAATATTTTTCAAACCTATATTAATACATTTGTAAAAAAAAAAAAGATATATTAAATACTATTTTCACAAATAAACACATTATTATGTTTACCAATTATGAAAATTAATGGCGTTAACAAATAGTGGATATAATTATATAATTATACCCATGAATATCAAAACTAAATCATTTTAAACACTTGAAAAATTAATTTTGAAAAAAAAGAGATGGGTTCATATTTACTTTCAAAATATAAAAATATAATTATTTTTTTTACTTTGCAAAAAGTAAAGAGGTGTGCATTTTTATGAGATCAACAATTTAAATTTTTAAAAAGACATTCAAATCTGTTACAGGCGTGAAAAACGGTTGCAAGATTCTTCTTTATATTAAATAATTCTTTGTTTTACAAGTTTTTTTTATAATAAACACTTTTTTTAAAAAGGAAAAATATTTTTAAATTTTAGATGAAAATATCAATATATATCAAATTCCTGTTAAATAAAATATATTTATATCATACATTTTTTT
>CAXITT010000043.1:1494545-1674545 GCA_964033795.1 Lymnaea stagnalis | reverse complement strand
TTTAATTGCAATGGATGAATCGCTAGACAGTTGTTCTACTTCTGAACTGCTTTTGTTTGTTAGAGGGATATAGATGAAGACATAAACATAACACAAGAGCTCGCTTCCCAAATAGCATGTACGGAACTGTTACCGATGAGTTGAAAAAAATATTTGCTGATTATAACTTGGATTGGACTAACCTCAAGCGCCTGACTGTTGACTGAGGAAATATCATGAGTGGCATAAAGAAAGGCTTGGTTGGACAAGTGAAGCAGAGATGTAATGAGAAAAAATTCTGCAGCCAATGTTCCTGGACTGTATTGTTCCCTAGAAAGCTTTGTGTTCTAAATATGTGGACATTAGCAGTGTACTGAAACCTTTGGTGAAGAGAGTAAATTTAATAAGGTCACATGGGCTCAACCATTGTCAGTTCAGAGACCTTTTGAAAGATACCGACACGAAATCGCAAAATTTACCATATTACACAGCAATAATTTGTCTAAATTGTGAGAAAGTTCTGAGCAGAGTATTTAAGTTAAGAAAGGGAATAAGTTACCTCCTGAAAAGTAAAGACAAGCCATAGGCAATACTGTCTGAGGAAGAGTGGGAATGGAAAATGACCATTGCTGCAGACATAACTATTCATTTGAATGTTCTGAACCTAAAACTACAATGAGAGCAAAAACTAGTGTCTGATCTATACACCCACCTAAAGGCCTTCAGATCTAAATTCGCCTTGTTTTTTTTGAACAAATACAGGCCAACAACTTGACGCACTTTCAGCTGTGGAGCGTCTTCATGGCTGAGGCAACAGCGGAGTTCCCCTCGTCATTTGCGTGCGAGATCATCAAATACCCCAGCTGTTTCAGCAGCGGTTTTCTGACTTGGATTTAAAGGCAGAAGAAGTGAAACTTTTTCAAAACTCATTTGAAGCAGATGTGGCATATCGCCCAGATGAACTGCACCTGGAGGTCATTGAGTTGCAAGCAAAATACCTCTTTAGGAACAAGTTCAAAGAACGACTCGTGGGTTTTTAACCAGTTTTCGCCCAAGGAAGACTTTCCTTATTTCAAAACTTTTGCATCAAGGTACCACTCAATCTTTGGAACAACATACCTGTGTGAACAAATATTTTCAAGAACGAAATACGTGGAGAACAATTTGAGAACAAATTTTGTCCGATAATAATCTCAGGTCACTGTTGATGTTAGGGACATCAAATCTAAATCCAGAAATGTCTGCTAATCACTGCTATTTTGGCATCCAGGATACAATTTCCCAATTCCAACTAATACAGGTGTTCATATGTCATGTATCAATATATTATTAAATAATAAATGAATGAAATAATATTACATAAACAATTAAACACAACATCCATGTTATGATATTTTTTTATTTGGACCTCGAGTGTTTAGGCGGCCCCCGAACTGCTGTTTGATAGTTAATGCGGCCATCGGGCTGAAAAGTTTGGAGAGCCCTGTTCTAAAACATCAAGCTGATCACACGCAAATATTTTCATAGGTATAAATGTAGGCATGAAATGCTTTAACCTTCTTTTATATAGTGCGAAAATGAAATTCTCGAAATCTAAATTTGTGGTTAAGATAAAAAAAAAATCAAATTTCTATGTAGATTTCTTAAAAACGCCAAATTTGAAATGTTTCATTTACATCTTTTAACACTAACATTCTAAGCAATCAATATGTTACTCAAATATGCAAATATTTTTTTTTAATTGATTAACCATTTAGTAACTTATTACAATTGATTTCAATTTCCACAAAATGCTTGATTAGCGTACACAAGATGAAATAATATATCTGAAAAAATAGAGCAAAATTAATCGTCATATAATTTCTTCCACTTCACATTTGTTGAGTCAACATTAATATGCTGTTTGATATAAAAGTAATCATAGCAAGTACTAATAAAGCAAAAAATACAACGGCCATTCATCCGGGTGCTTATCTGCTCATCCCATAACTTAATTCACTTCCTGCACCTTTTCTGATCAAAACAATACATTATTCTGAGCCAAAATTTGATATACAATAATTTGATCTGCGACAATGAGAAAATAACAAGTCTGATGTAACTTAGACTGACTGGTATATAAATTTTGATAAAGATCGTGAACAAAGTTTCTTTAGGGTTTTGTTTCGTAATTTTTTTTTTTTCAAATTGATTTGTGTTTTGATTGTATTATTTTATTTCAAATGTAAAACTTGATGAAACATTACTTTGTAATTCATCACCCTGGCAGTATAAAAAATAGAAAGAAGACTGGTGGAAGTGAAAGATACATTTACTGGTGCAGTAACTTGACATTAAACAAGTAGATAACTCAAACACAAAGCACATTTGCTTATTTAATAGTGTAACAATGGTAAACTATTTAACATATTTTTTCGTATTGTATCTGTCTCTTTAATTGCTATTCAACCTTTTGTTCGTGCTAAACTTATCTTATGTCGCCTATGTTCTTTTTTTAATCAATGTCATATATTATATAACATCTGTGCTGCCTGAGTAACGATAGCCCATTAAAAATGGTTTAAAAAAACAAACATAGGTAGCTTGACTAGAGTATAATCTAGACTAGAAATCACGGATACCCACAATGTATAGACAGATATAAATATTAAATCTTCCAACTGATCGATGGAACCAGAATGTTTACCTGTAATCTAAGTAAACAGACAGAAAGAGGCACAACACGTCTGTAACTAACATCAGTTTAAAAATGATTTGATGATATAATACTCGCTTTTTTCTTCTCAAACATCAGTTTAAAAAGAAAATGGTTCAATGATATGATAGTTGCTTTTCTTCTCAAACATCGGTTTAAAAAAATGATGCAATGATATGATAGTTGCTTTTCTTCTCAAACATCAGTTCAAAAAAATGGTTAATTGATGTGATGGTTGCTTTTCTTCTAAAATATCAAGCTTATCACACATACTTATTTTATAAGGTATTAATGTTTGCATGTAATGCTGTAATCTTCTTTTATATAGTGCAAAAATGAAATTCTAAAATTCTAAATTTGTGTTCAAGATATAAAAAAAAAAAAATCACATTTCTAAGTGGGTTTCTTAAAAGCAAAAAAATTAAAATTTTGTATTTTTTTTTTATACTAATATTGTAAGCATATGCCAATCAGGAGCGAAAACTCAACAGCTTCCATAAAGATATCTGCGTCACATTTTACGCATTTGATGGCAGGACAAGGTGCCTAACACAGAGTTTTTGGAACGTGCACACATGTTTAGCATATTTACCCATCTTATCAAGAGACGCCTTCGCTGGTTAGGTCATGTACGGAGAATGGAGGAAGGACGTATCCCAAAGATTCTGCTGTATGGAGAGTTGGCCGAGGGGTCAAGACATATTGGACTACCGTTCCTGAGATTTGGGGACATGAGGGAAGCCAATATTAAAACAAACGAGAAAAAAATATCATCAGAATTAAAAAAAAAACAAAAACAACACAACTGCATATTCACAGTGTAGATTATCATCATGACTGGCGGAAAAAAATTGGTGTTTGACTATTTTTTAGACATTTAACGATTTTGACAGAACATATTGGATTGGCGTTATTGAAAATACAGTTAATTTGGAGTGACACTGCTAAGAATCTGAGAGATTAAATTTAACCTCATTAACACGCAAACGTTTTCTTTAAATTAAAAAAAAATATATATATTTAAAATTAGTTGTGGTTTTAGTGTTACCGATGTAATATTTTTCGGTTTAATTCTAATTTTTTCCAAACGCATTTTAATTAGATAGCTAGCAACTTAGTTTTAAATCATGGAAACATTTGGATGGAGAGATTTAACGTAACTTAACATCGCGAAAGCAATTTCACCAGATTAGACTCACTCGAAGTAATATGTCTGGAAATGAATATATATTGAAATTATCTGACATTGAAATCATATATTAAATAAAATATTTAGCCGGATTAATAAATTATGATAACTAATGGTTGAGATGGTGCGCAGAAATAAAAAGGCTTCAAGGACTGTCCAATTGCTTCAACCCAATCCATGGTCATTGTCTTTGGTTCTTGGGAAATACTTGCTATGCATCTTACAAGCTGGCGTGGCAGACTCATTATTTGAGCTCAATCTTCATAGAATTAATATAGCGCTTACGCCAAAAGAAAGCGCACGACAAGAAAAGCGGCATCGATTCAAATCCATCTAGGTCCAAAATATGTGTGTCCCAGTTGCGTCAAAGCTTTCCGTGCATATATATGACTGGCAAACAACCCATGTACTAACCTGATAGTATATTCTTAATCATCTGTATTTATGCATACACTAGCGTATTATAAAGGGGTGTTAAGGGGAGACCGGTCCAGGCCAGGTGGTGTATTTTTTTTTAAGGGGAAGCATTTTAAACATTTTAAATTGTACTTTCTAGTGTTGTAAAGACAACATGGTTTCCCCATGCCGATCGCTCGTGCCGGCTGGGGAAACCAACATCACTTTGCTGGAGTGGTGTACACGTGATCTGCCTCTTCGTGGCGTTGTTGACTAGTACGGATTAACATCCGGAAGCCAAAGATCACACACGTCCATGTCAGAAGGACCCACTGAGCTAGGGGGGGGGGCGACGCAAAGCCCTCTTTCACTGGGAGGAAGATATTTTGCTCAAACCAATATTACTCATGACAATGCAAAATCTATCATTAACGCAGGTTCGACTGGGGGGGCTTGGACACGATCCTGCCCCTCCGACCGTGGCTTCCTCAAAAGGCCCTCGATACCCACTGTCGGGAGACTGGGTGGGACCGAGTAAGGCTACAGATGTGGTGCGTGGACTGCATCCTCTCCCCGCGGATGTCCCCTTGGGGAGGGCGTCCCCTCTCGCACGTGTGACGCTTGACAGGCGCGTGCGAGGCCAACAAACGACTGGTCGAGAACGAATAGGTGGCACGGGACACCTCAAATATTCCCTGATTGTGTTACAATTGAATGTGTGTGGAATCAGGCAAAAGTCACACGAAGTAACCAAACTACTCCACGAGCACGGCGTGGATGTAGGACTGTTCCAAGAAACAATGCTTCACGGGAAGCCGTTTCACATCACTGGTTACTCGCTATACCATTGCAAGTGTGGCCGATGCCAAGGCATTACCACAGCGGTGCGAAATGATCTCACGGTGGAGATCATCGAGTGTAAGCGATACGCCAATACTGACACCCTGTCAGTAAAAGTCACTAAATGTGGGAAAACGTTCGCCGTGACGAACATTTACAATTCTCCAAGCAATGTGATCACGATCCCCACCCACGGGGAGACGATCTTTAAACGGACTATAATTGCAGGAGATTTCAATGCCAAATCCCCCATGTGGGGTTATCCAGAGCGGAACGGCTCTGGTAAGCACGTGGAAGAGGTATGTCTCGAGACCAACCTTATCAGGCTTCAAGACGAGAAGAGCACGCCCACTCTTCTCCATTACGGCCATGGAACGGAATCCAGGCCAGACCTGACGCTCGTGTCCGCTGATCTCGCGGGACATCAGGTCCTTAGTGTCCTTGACGACATTGGGAGCGACCATCTACCCATACTGCTTAGGGTTGACTTGGGACGGGCCAAAACCAAGTGCGATAAACGCCACTGGCTCTTTCGCAAAGCCAACTGGCAAAATTTCCAAAGTCAGTGCGAGACCAAGCTCGGACTAATTGCAGTCGACGTGGCCGACTCAGACTTAGATGTTGCTTTCGAGAGATTCAATGACGTCCTCCTAGAGGTCGCCCGTGTGACGATCCCGAGAACGACCGGGAAGCGACCGTACAAGCCTTTTTGGAACAAAGAGCTTGCAAAACTCGTGAAGCGTAGAGCAAAAGCTCGGAAAGAAGCCGCGAGGAAGAAAACACCGGCTGCTCGTGCTGGCTACAATCAACTTACGGCTGAGGTCCGGGCAGCTGTCCAAAAGGCGAAAAAGTCGAAGTGGGTTAGTGCGTGTGAAAAACTCAATCTTCTGGACGGTAGGAAGGTGTGGAATCTGCTCGGAAGTCTCTCTGGTGCGGGGAAGGCCAAGAACCCGCAGCCAGTACTATCGAACAAGGGTGTCGTGGCGAGCGACAAGGAAAGAGCCAATGTACTGAATGTTCACTTTGCCGCAGTGAACAATGAGTCAAAAGTGAAAAAGGAGACCGACGAGCACAAGGAAATCCGCCGTCTGAAGATAAGGGGAGCTCGTATCCAGCGTACTGGACCCCACCCTGAGATATTCACAGTTCCCTTCACAATGGAAGAATTGCAAACCGCGCTCAAAAAGTGCTTGCCGGCGAAAGCACCAGGCCCAGACAAAGTTCACAATGAAATGTTAACCCACTTGGGTAAACAGGGGAGAGAACTTCTGCTGGCTCTCATTAACCGAACTTGGACTACAGGTATTTTACCGAAAGTGTGGAAGCAGGCCATAGTGGTTCCCGTACCAAAGGAGGGGAAACCAGGCCATTTACCAAGTAGCTATAGGCCAATATCGCTGACGTCCTGTGTGGGCAAAGTGGCCGAGCGAATGGTGAATGGAAGACTCTACTGGTTTTTGGAGAGTGGAAAGCACCTACCACCGACGCAAGGTGGCTTCCGTAAGGGTAGGCAGCCCATGGACCAGGTGGTCCGTCTTGTTCAATCTATGACCAATGAACTCCAGAAGAAAAATCATTCGTTGGCAATTTTCTTTGATCTCAAGCAAGCATATGACCGCGTGTGGCGCGTTGGCCTCATGCATAAATTCCAGAAGTTGGGTGTCACTGGAAACATGTCCGGGTGGGTGACGGACTTTCTCAAGGACAGATATATTGTCACACGGGTTGGCAATAGTCTATCGAAGCAGCTTGCTCTACAGGACGGACTCCCCCAGGGGTCTGCCCTCAGCTGCACTTTGTTCTTGGCCTATGTCTATGACTTGCAAGAGGGATTAGTGTCCGATAATGCCATGTTCGCTGATGATCTAGTAATCTGGACTTCTGGTCCTAGCATCAACCACTTGCAGAACCGGCTGCAAAACGATCTCCATACCATCGAGGACTATGCGAGACGGTGGAAAATGGTTGTGAACACTGAGAAGACGGTCTATTCTAAGTTCACTAACGGAAGAAAGGTGCTTGAGACCGATGTTAAACTCTCCATAAATGGGAAAGATTTGGTATGGGACAGGACTCCAGTCTACTTGGGGATTAAGTTGGATCAGAAACTCCGACTCCATCACCACGTGCACGAACTATGTGCCAAGGCTTCACAAAAATTGGGCTTGGTGAAAAAGCTAGCTTGCACTGAATGGGGTGCAGAAGCAAGACTGTTGAGATCGCTCTACCTTAGCAGTGTGAGAGGAACAATGGACTACAGTTTGCCCGTCCTAGCCTTCGCAAGCCATACGGCTTTGGAGGAACTGGACCGCATCCAAAACCGTGCTCTAAGGTTTGTTTGCGGGGCAATACGAACCACACCCACGGCGGCGGTGGAGATCATTTCCAATGTCGAACCGCTCGAGGTCAGGCGAGAGAAGGCAGTCCTTACGACGGTAGAGCGTTACCGCCGCATGGACAGAAAGGATCCCTGTTTCAAATTACAGGACGAATGGGAGAAAAAGTCCAGATTGAAGCGACCATCCTTCATGGACATGGTTCACAGTCTTGAAAAAGACGTCTTTCTGCCCAGAAACAGGGAAAAAGTGAAAGTGATCCCCGCGCGGGGACCACACAAAAGTCTTCCCCTGCCGGACATTCGACTGGAAATGGTTGATGCCAAAGCCAGCGAAGGCAGTCCTCAATTAGACCCATCAGAGGCTGTGCAACGCACGATTGACGCCTACCCGAACAGCTTGGTTAAAGTCTTTACGGACGGCTCATGTTTCACGGAGGAAAAGCGTAGTGGCTATGGTGTCCTCATCCAGTATCCCGCAGAGATAGCTCCACCCGAGGAGCTATCAGGCCCATGCGGTAGGAATGCAACAAGCCTCGATGCGGAAATTGAGGCGATACTGGTAGCTCTTAAGAGGTTGAACCAACGGCTAGCCAATCGGAAGTCCTTCCCGGACGTTGTGGTCTTCACCGACTCTCGTTCTGCTCTCGAACTCATGGGGGAGAGATCGGTGGGCTCGACAAAGATCACTGTCATTCTGGAAACAGTAGGCTCCATCCATGCACATGGCCCTAAGGTAATCTTCCAGCTAATCACTTCGCGCTTAGAGGCGTCGCTTCCTGACAGGGCAGATTTCTTAGCCCAAGAAGGCGCAGCCCTACCTCAACCAGACAATCCCATGACTCAGCTCGGAGCCACTGTCTGGTTGAAAGACCATTTCAGGAGAAAATGGCTTGGAAAGTGGGACACGGCCACTACTGGACGACAGTTTTACCGGGAATTTCAGCGGCCGAGCAAAAGCGACCCATGGTGGGAGCTTAGTCGTAGAGAACAAAGCCTTATCACTCAGATGAGAACTGGGCACTGCGCTACGCGCAGTTATCTCTACCGACTCGACAACAGAAGGGAACTTATGTGCCGACAATGTGGACACGAAGAGGAGACAGTAGCCCACTTGGTTGTCACGTGTCCGGACAGTGGGATGGGGGCCGACGGTAGGAATCCGGAGGCCTGCCTTAATGAGCTCCTTTACGGAAGCGCCCAGCAGATGAGGCGCGCCGTAAGCATCGTGTCAAGGGTCCTAAGAGAGTAATCTCGCACCCTTTTTGAGTATTGATCTTTATAAGTGTTGTAAAGAAAGTTGTTTGAACAAAGATGTAAACTATTCGGAAGGTTTTTAGAGAGGTTCAGGTGGTTCAGGGATAACCTCCAAATGGATTTTCACGTTCAAGAAGCAGGTTTGCAGAGGTCATTAAGCCCCATAAGAGCTTTGATATGTTGAAAAATGATTTATATGCTGCAAATTAAAACTTTTAGGTCATTGTCATAGGCCAACTATGAATCAAAGAAAAAAAAAACTTATAATTTCTCAACTCTTGGAATTGATTAGCTTGAATTTTCAAATGTTGCCTTAGCTTTCCTAACAGTTTTTGTCGTTCTAATTCAGTTTCAGCTTCAAATATTGGTAGTCACCGATCTTGTCAACGTATTCATTGTTTGTCTCATTGAACTTCAATTTCTCTTTTTCATTTATTTGCGTCTCCCTCATTCTTAAATTTTATCAACTTTTTCTACTCACTTCTTGAATTTCATAAGCTAGTCTCTTTTAACTAAACCTCTAAAATTATGAAATCTTCTCTGTTTTTCTTCTTTAACTTCAGTATGCAATCATTTATTTTCTATCAATCTCTTGAAATCCGCAACGTTTTTATTTATCTCTTCATGGGTTTTCTTCTTGATTCTAATTTTTCTCCCTTATCCTTATTTTTATTTCCTTTATTATTAAATTAGATCAACCCCCCCCCCACTCGCCCTAAAAAAAACAAAAAACAAACAAGCAAACAAACAAGCAAACAAAAACAACCGTTGTGTTGCTTCCACTGATTCCCTTTTAAAGTCTCTGCAGATTTAGCGTCATTTATCGGTCTTCGTTTTGATATATTTCACTATCACCTATTTCGACGTGGAAGAGCATTAGAGGCAGTTTTGTGTTGTCCTAGAACATCTTTGTGTGCCAAATAAATTAATGTATGTTTTCATCGTTACAAATCCCTCTAGCTCGTCCCGCTTTTTTTAGAGCTTCATATTTTTCTTTTCTTTTTTTTTTTCAATATGTGAGGACTCACGATCAAATTATTGATCATTTAGGCTCCTGCTTTGAAGTCTGAGTTAGCCTTCTCTTAGATATGAGTTGCATTCCAATGCTAACGTGTCCTACCCGCTCGGGTTGCTCGGCATTTTGGCTTTGGCGGTGATTGCAGTCCAGACAACCACTGTTTGAGTGAGTCAGTTTAGACCAGCGTTTATATATATATATATATATATATATATATATATATAAATGAAAATAGGAACAAGTTTCAATAATTAAGAATCATTGCCATATTCATTTTCGTTTTTATACCAATTTGTCAGAGCTGGAGGTTTGACACATTTGTTAGCTACAAAAACAAGGCTAAGTTCATTTATGTTGGGAGTAACGTTCTGTGTCATTGAGATTCTCATGAACGACTGCAAGTGCACATCTGTGAGACGATTCCTGTGGGATTTTTTCTTAATCTTCATCACAGAAAACAGCTGCTCACACATATATGTGCTACCAAACATGTCCATGGTTTGTGCCGCCTGCAGACGAAGCTGGGCATCTCTTCAGGAATGAAACGAGTGAACTGTGCAGGCCCAACTGTGTCGTACTTTGCCTTTGTGCCCCATTACGCTGCAGCTCTGTTAGCTCCATCTGAAAATTTACAGGTGCAATTTCCACGTCTATAACAAATGGATTTCAAAACTGCTCGAAATTACATTTCTGTGCTACAAAGTCACTAAAGCGCCATGTGAACTCGGCGAGAAGTAAGCTAAGTTTTATCAACAAAATGCGCATTGGGAAAAAACATAGCGTTGACTTGGATATAAGTGTACGCCGGTCCAGACCTGGCGGGCCTGATATAATTGTACGACTGGCCGGGTGTGGACCGCGGGCCTTGAGTTTGACACATGTGCGTTATAACAAACTTGATTACTGCTGTAAGTTTTTCCTTTTTATTGCATGCCGGAGTTTATTGATTGATTGATTGAATACTTATATAGCTCTAAGTATCCATGCTATCTTAGCATCGTCACTGCGCTTTCAGTGATGGCACCCTGGGCGTCGCAGGAATTGTCGGAATGATTCTATTTTAATACTCAAATAAGTCGGCATGATCGAGATGTGAAATTTCGTGCATAAAAACTTTTTTGAATGAGTCATCAAAATTCATTTTGTATATCAAAATTATATATATATATGTATATTATATATATATGTGTTCATAAAAGTGATTATTTGTTGATTTGGCCCCTTTTTAAAATGTTATTCTTTGTTGTTTTTTTTTCCCTATAAATATAAATAACTTTTATTTTCAAAATTTTTACTAATACATCAATGCACTTTGTTTTCATTTCGTCATCAAAATATATAATGGCATACAAAAACATACATTTTTGGATGTTTAAAAAAATAATCACAAATGTTTACCTAATTAATTGCACACAAAAAATGCATGGTTTGTTAATACAAGCATCGAATAAAAGTTAAATATATTTTTTTAGAATAGTTTTTTTAACTCATAGTGATATATATGAAGAAATTCATGAACACATTTATCTGAACTGCAACTTGTGTGAATTTTCTGATAAGCCCCAACAAAAATGTATGTACCAGGTTACTAATTAATCCAATTATAGCATCTAAACACGCATTAGGCATTAGAATAGAAAAATACCATACACAAAGAGATGAAATGAAATATCTTTACAGTTCTCATGTTTTTAACACTCTTGGTTCTTGCTATGGGCAGGTTATCAATAGCTTGAGTTGTTTTTGTAAGGCTTGTAATAGCTGAAACATACAAAGTAAAACTGTTATCATTGGTATGGCTGTTGCAACAGCTGGAAATGTGTGATTTTGAATCCCTTTCATCCTCAGGTAGTTATCTATATAAGTCTCAATTATGAAATTTCTGAGAACCGCTCCGGTCACTAGTTGATCGAAATCCCAGGCAATTTACAACTCTACACAGTTTGGACAATCTATTATACAAAAATAAAAATGATCACACACCAAACTTCAAACTTCCGTCTTTTTGGTGTAGTTCATCTGGCCACGTGAAAGGGGAAACAAACAGCCAACGTTCTCTCAAATAGAGATGACTGACACATTCAAGTGCTGAGAGCCAATTTAAAATTAGTGTTTACATTAATAAAATTATCATAAAATGCGAATAGATGGAACCATCAAATTTTGGAAAAACGCTTGTAATTTGTAAGAAACAATGACGAATGTTTCTGTGATTGAAAATATCAACTCTGAAACAGAGAGAGAGACCCAAGAAGACGACAGAAATGTTCATTACAATAGGTATTTGTAATGCGCAGTAGGTTAAATGGACCCATCAAGTTTAATGCAAAATCACGAGTCGACAAAGCTTCGCTCTACTCCCCCATGGTTTGTCATCATATGCTTGAACAAAAATCAATAAAGAAGCCAATTTCAATCCAAAAAAAACGGCGAGCATCCTTAGAAATGCAAAGCCATTTAAGATAAATATAATTAGCAAAGATCGATTTTTTTAAAAAACTTTAAGTTTCTGTTCACATTATCACAAAAAGTTAATGGATCTTTTCCCACCTGGTCAGCTTGGTTTTTTTTCAGGCATTTTTCCGGGGGTGGGTGGCCACTGTCCTTCTCCGGGGAAAATCAAGCGCATACCCGGCGCGAAATGTGTACAACAATATAACAATTATATATTTTAAATTAAAATGACTAAATTATTTGTTAAAAAACTGTTTTAAAAAGTATATTATCTGTTGCCGTTAAAAGATTATATTATTTAAATTCCGGAATGCTTTTTTCCTTTTAAAATCAGAGGCATAAACAAACTGTCCATCTAGTTGCACCTTCTTTTTTTTTTAATTAGACTAATACTTTTTTTCTAAATTAGAATCTATCAGAAAGATTAAAAAAAAGACGTTTTTTTTCAAATTAACATTTCGATCATCATGCGAATTCTAATTTTTTTTGTAGGTACATGTTTTCGAAAAAAAACGTATTCTTAATTGGTCAAATTAAAATAATTTCTGCAGATTAGTGAAAAAGATGTATTCAAGTTTATCTAAGTGGAAATGTGTAGTTTATCTGAAAAAAAAATGTTATGGTATTTTTAAATTCAAAATACAAATTTCAATCGACTGAATATTGAGGAAAAACAACAACTTTGTTTTGTAAACAACGCATGTCCTCTTTACATAATAATGTCGTTCTTATACGATGTATAAGAATGACCAGTTTTAATTGTGATATTTTCCAACTGGAACAATGAGCAGTGGCAGGGTGGGGATCATGATTACAAGTTGCCGCTAATGGATGGATATGAGGCGAGAGGCGAAGGTGGTAAGAAGCTGCTCCAAGGCAACCGTTTCGTCCCAGCTGCATCGCTAATTAGTTGCGTTGTGGAAACCCACTGTAGAATCCCTCTTATAGGGCGTCTAACGCTTCCCAGGGTTGGGTGGGGGAAGATATTAGGACGTAAAATTTTCCATCTCGACTCCTGAGAAAGTCGATCGTGTACACTGTGCAAAATAACACAGTGTCGGACCCACCGGGTGTCTTTGAGTTAGGGCGGCCCCCGGCCGAGACCTGGTGGAGCAGACTCGGGTGGTGACTGACCTGACAAAGGGACATCACCGACGTGCCGCTCCGCGGCCCGATACCGGGTTGGGGAGGGGTGTTTTGGGGAGGGCATAAAGAGCGCAAGCTCGACGGCCCGCTGACGCCATTTCTTAATGTAATATTTCTTAATGTAATAACCCATAAATAAAAAGAACTTTCTACTCTGCAGGTTCTCTTTTTCTTTTTGATCTGATAACATTTAGAAGTATTTAGAAAAGGTTATTATTACACGTACGTTAATTACTACAATATTTTTTTCATTTGCGTTTGACATATAATTTAGCAATGCATTTTTTAAAGATAGAAACCGTTTTTTTTCCTCATGGTAATTCATTTATTGAGTACGTATTTAAGCTCCATGTAGGTTTAAATAAAAACTTAATATCAACATTACTATTCGGTAATATAAAAAAAAAATATTTGCAAGAAGGTCAAGTAGAGCAGTCGCTTGACTTTTCGAGGCCCCCATGCCACTTTTTGGTTTTGTTATTCCCCACCTTGCATTGAAAGTTGATAAGTAAGAAAATAGGGACATCACATTGTTGCACCCTTAAAATATATATTCTAGGCTTAATGCAGTCACAGGGATCGCTGGGTTCACAAGATATTTCTAAGGTTAAGTAACACCTACATTTTTGTAAACTAGCATATCTTACGTTGCTCTGCAAGTGTAGAATGCTACATTTTAAATTAAGGTACTAGCTAAAATGTGGTTCTGTGTTTTGAAATTAAAAAAAAAAAAATTATGAGGACTGAAAAGATGTAATAGGCGTTATTAAGCCAAGGCAAATGCATACACTCAAGGACACCATAACTGGAATGAATTTAGTTCAAGTCCCGCTGGTGCGGCGTTAAAGATGTATTTGATCATTTTTATGGCTAATTTAGGCGCTTCCCACACGAACGTTTGGAATGTCACCTCAAAATTGTCTGAACGAATCACAGAATTCAAGTATGTGCCAAAATGAACCCCAGCATTATGAATTTGCGCGGCTATCTTCAGCAGCCTCAATTTCAGCACCCATTCCCTCGCGCCGACCAATGTTACAGTATGTTTTTGACTATAACCTTGTGCCAATGCTTATCCTAGGACACGCCACAACTAAAGTGAATCGTGTTGATACATGACCATGGACACATAATGCCTCGCGAGACCCTTTAAAAGTCCCTTCTCCTGTTCAAAATTTAATTAGAAATATTGAATTAAACTATATTCTAAAATGCACCTCTTGATTTTTAAATAACAAAAAAAAAGAAAAGATGGGACGAAATAAATCAAGATTCATCGGCGTCATGAATGTCTACCCTACAACCCGATGAAAATGATCGATAATTTTGGTGACGACAGATCCACTGTTTAGAGGCGTAGCTACTTTTAATGCCACCATGGGGCCCAATAATGTTTTGGCCTACTCTCTCTTACACGATACTCGCACTGCAATGGTCTGAAGATGCTGCAACTCTATGTAAAGAAAAAAGTAACACCCGGATGAAGAACTCGCCCTCATCAATTTTAAGTCCTGGATGAAGCGTAGCTAGAGTGTTTGGTTCCAGGGGACATGCATGAAGTATTTTACATTCCTACTCCCAACTCTCAAAAGAATTATTTCAACACTCGAATACCATCAAAGCACATTTTGGTAACCCCCCCACAAGTCTGGCGCCCAATACGTATGTCCCATCTGCAACCCGTTTGCTAAGCATCTGGACACTGTCCACTGGAAACTGGCAGTTCCACCTCTCCTCGAATATCTGTAATGGCCTCACTCCCCCCACCAAGGGCAAAAAAATGTATGAAAAAAAAAACCAACACTGCTTGTCAGGCTGCCTATAAAAAATCTAATTTTCAAGCATTCAATAGCAGGCATTCAGGTTTAAATGATTAACTACAGCTCAAAGTGTGCTGAATGGGGATGGGCATCACATTGAACTGTGGCTCCTACATTTTATGATTCGCGGAGTTATTTTTAGAAACATTTCTATAGCTGAGCAATTAACTTCAATATTTTACATCTTTTAATTAAGGACTTTATTGTTTTATGTTAATGTGAGAAAGAAGGGCCGCCTATACCATAGTCAGCCACTGTATTAGTATATTGATTCGTTTCAGAGGCGTGCACAAAGTGTCTGTTGTTGAAACGCATTAGGGCGGTTGGGGGGCATTATTTATAGATGGGGGAGGGGTAAAATATTAATTTAGTCCAACGTTATCAAATAGTATTAACAGGCATATGGACACTTTACTTTTGAATGTAAGCCTTAACAAGGATACGCATCTCGTGACTCATCAGCCCTATACACAAGTAAACGTCCTCTTGACACGTCAGACGTAAATGCAAACACAAGCGTTACCTTACCCATAAGCCTTAAATGAAAGGACACGTCTCTACTAAACCCTTAAACACACAAACAAAATTCTTAAAACCGATCTCACTTTAACACAAAAACTTGCCTCTCTTAACAGGTCTGCCTTAAAACACAAGGACTCGCCTATCTTCAGGCACAAATACTAACTTAACACATTTTCATTGGCCGCAGGTACACGTCTCACTTATCTTAAAATGAACCTATCACTACAGTGTGTTCGTAAAAATAAAACTTAATAGCAGGAACAGTAAATTTGCTCTAGCGTCTTTTGTGTTGCTGTATATAAGAAGTTTAAAACGCAGTAAAATTAAATTCATGTATGCTCCGAAATATTTCTATGCGTTTTGACTTTCCTTAAAAATGCCAATGAGGCTCTTTCAAGACTATTCCTCTTCTTACACACAGGAGCCTTAGGTTCACTCGTTTTTTGCTCCCCTACGCCAAGACTTTGAAAGTAATTTTCCGGATCCTGTCAAGTTTGTTTTTTAAAGCACTATATGTACTATACGTATGTCACTGTGTCATGGGGTTGCCATATTCGTACTTCAAACTCGGACGAAGCTTTTCCTTCACATATCGCTTGCAATTCGTCGAACTGATATGGACTTAAGATTTCATTTTGTTATGTTAATTTTTAATCGATCCCTGGTTTTGGGTTCCGTAAATCTTTTAATTTTGACTTTGCTTTCGACTCATGTTAAAACCTGGCAACGCCACTGGTATTTCGATTTTAAACATATTTGAAAAGCCACGCCAACCTTTAACAAATACCAGTTCAAACCAGACGTAAATTGCTATGAGAAAGACTTTCAGTAGTTTTAGCTAGATGACAATCCAATCATTTCGTCTGGACGCATAGGTCGTGAATTTCCAAACTCAGTGAGTTTCTATCAAATATGTCTTTATACCCAGTAGTGAATAAATAACATTGTGGATACGTGACACGCTTAAAGCTAATGCTAATTTTCTGACACCAACGCATTTCGAAATCACGCTCATTCCACCCAAACGTGTTTAGTTTCTTTATCTTTTCTGTTTGTTTTGAAACTTATACATTAATTATATTACTAACTTACTGCGTATATCATTTTTTTGTTTAATTGACGTAAACAGTTTGAATTTTAGGAACACAAAAATAATCTCATGTAATCTGATATAGTCCTCCTGACAGAATGGCTACTTCAAGCAAGTTGATGCTGGTGATAATTATAGGTGTCGCTTGCGACCACATAGATTTTATGGTTAGTGTTGATTTGTGCTTGTATACATCACAACTTAATTTTGGATCTTTTCTTGTCACAGAAAAATACTATTTAATCGTGTATTATTTTTTTTTAACTTTGTCAAAATATAATGTCCATTTTTTTTATATCACAGACTAAGTCATCAGATGATTTAACACAATAGTTAATCCTATTAAATTACGCTTTTATTATAATAAAGAATTTTAATTTTTTTTTCGTTTTTAAATCCAGTGACACCAAGGCATTGTCGACAGTTCAACGGTTTATATAATCTCAAATAAGATCCACAAAAAAAAATATTATAAAACGTAGTTAATAAAGAAGTCTTGGGGATTAAAAAAACCACATGATTTACCTTCTTTGTTATTGTTCTTGTGTGTCTGTGCGGAATCTACTTTATTTCACGTCTGATTTGCCCGCGTTCCGTCATCGTATCGAAATCAACTTGGCACATAGACATGTCACTGATGGCGTCACACTCTGTCAAATTGACAGTTCTGCTTACCCATTATTAAGCCCCCACAAAAAATTGTTTTCATGTGTTTAGGTATGGGGGGGGGGGGAGAGAACATTGGTTTCCCAAGGAGAGACTTATTCAAGTTTCCCCTCTCTGTATAAAATTAATATTTAACACGCTTGATGTTCTTGCCAGCCTACCACTGGATTATTTTTAATTTGTCAAAACACGCCCACTAATGATGTAAACTGGATTTATTCTCTTCATCTAGGGGTTCCGCTGCAGTACAGGTTCGGGGTGCCCCAGCCACGAAGTATGCCTAATTGATTTGAATGGCCACAATTCTACATCATAATTCTGCGAAGATCTCAGTGAATACACGCCCGAAATCAGGAATAAACAAAAAGGTGAATATTTAATGGAAGTGTGGAAATCTGAAATGAATGCTAGACAATATATAACACCATAGTGAACAATTTGACAAAAATAAGGAGCATTGTTATATAGAGCTTGTTTACATAATTTTTCTCGTACGTGCACTCTGATTGACCCAGCATGAGACGTTCTGTTCACAGAGGGGTGTAGCTTAGTCATTTGATCTGTCATGCTGATCTCGACAGCCACTAAAAATAATTAATCTGTTCTAAATAGCATTTTGTAGAATGATTGTGATTGTTCTAGAAGTATTGTGCAGCTTCTGGAAGGCAGGGCTTACGCGTCGGTAGACCCACGTATATAAAGGATTGACAGGCTCGAAATGACGGAGATTCAGATAGCTTTTATTAACTTCACGAGACGTGTATTATTCTTTGTGTCCTTATATATGTGTTTATTTCGCATTTCATCATTATTCAGTGGCACATTATTCTAACTGTGTTAACTGTGTACCGGTACAAGATCTACCATACTGCAAGTTGATGATATTTCTTTTCTTTTGTAATAACTTTAATACGTTTTAAATCTTATTAATTGTAACTAGGAACTGTTTTGGGTGTCGTATCTTTAATATTGTTGACTCTATGGTATCATTCTTTGTTAGGCTCTGTTTACAACGAGCAAATTGAAATTAACATAGGAGATTAATTTCTCATATTGGAAGCCAGTGCGTAACAATCATCCTGCGCTTTTTTTGAGCTGTTAAGTTGTTGTTTTATTTTAAAGTTAATTATTACTTTTTCTAAATAAAAAAATAATTGTTTCACAATTAAAAGATCATCTCTTGGAGTTGTATAAACGCAGGGAATTTAATTTGAAAATTTAATAAATTAAACTCGCATGCGTGTCACGGGATTTCCCGGAATGTTTCAAGGAGCTTAAGGTTATATCACAAAGGTACTAAATCTCGGTTACCGGAAATTTGATCGACAGAAATTTCGTCGACGGTAAATTGATTTGCGGTAATTTGATCGAACGGAAATTTGGTCGAATCTTTTTTTTCCGTTCGCACGTTAAAATTTTCGTCAAATTTCTTTTTGAACGCACTATACTATTTAGTAAAACAAAATAATTCGTCCAAAACGAAATTTGATGCAAAACTGTAACGTAAAAATAGAAAATAAGATTCGACCAAATTTCCGTTCGATCATGTTACCGTCGACCAATTTACCTTCAACGAAATTTCTTTCGATCAAATTTCCGGATGCGCTAAATCTAGGAAGTTATTGTTTAGGATTTAATTCAGTTGTGGTCTTGAAGCACCGGGTTTCTAGCCGTGAGTCTGTTGAACTTTGTAAGATACTATTTATGTATCGAAATTTACACTATTATCAATTCAGGTTAACTTTCTTTAAACAAACACTACGTGTTTATGTTTAATTAAAGATCTGGACTAGACCTTTGTTTCTAACCACTGTATTCTTCATAAAGCAATGGTCGAAAGCCTCAGACAATACATATATATTTTTTTCTTTTCCTTCGACGTAAAAGCACTCGTAAAAAGTTACACGTTAAAATTCTCTAAAATGGTAAAACATGTTTTTTGTTACTTTTTTGTATCTTTATTTAGCGCGGCACACACAAAACGCCAAGAAATCAACTTCACTGGTTTGTTCAAAAACTGTCTACGCATCCATTGAAAAATGTCTTAACACCATTACTTTAGTTGACACGTTGACGAGAAAGAAAAAAGAAAAAAAATCTGCTGGATATTTAAGTGAAATAATTTTTATTTTACACGAATTTTAGTCGAAAAGTGAACATTGTAATCGTGATACCTGCAGAACAATAACAATAAACAGATGTGTGGCAATCATCAGGTGTGTGACAATAATCAGATGTGTGGCAATCATCAGGTGTGTGACAATAATCAGATGTGTGGCAATCATCAGGTGTGTGACAATAATCAGATGTGTGGCAATCATCAGGTGTGTGACAATAATCAGATGTGTGGTAAATCATCAGATACGTGATAATTATCAGATATGATATGATATAATCATCGTTTACGTGAAAATCTTTGGATATGTAACAATCAAAAGAGGTATCGGCAACATCAAACATCAGTTGCAATAATCACATATGGGAAATACATCGTGTTAATTGTAGGGAATAATTAGTGAAAGAGTTGGACGGCGAAATGGTATGGACTTAAGGTGTTTGAAGGGATGATTACTGTGGCTGGGAGGATCCTCCTTATATTTGCTCATCCTCTAGTAAAACAAACACCAGAACATTTACAAGCACGATTATTTTTTTCTCTGCAATATGAACACACGTTTGATTGTTTTTTATGATTTAATTAATTTTTTTTTCTGACTGTTTGCTTCATCTAGGCGATCACTGTTCCGATAGCGCACAGTGCTACAGTGGGTGCTGCGAGGAGTATCGTTTTGCAAATATAGTTCTTTGGTACACGTGTTCCACACGCTCACCTAGAATCAAGTGTGTAGCCAGAAGGTATTTAAACAGAAAAATTATGTAAACAAGCTCTGTATAACAATTATTAACCATCACACAGCTATAGACCACAAAACAAACTCTGCCTGTTAAAGGGGGGAAAAAAATCAGCATCTATGGATATGTGGACATCCCTACATTGTCCAGTCCAAAATTCATATTTAAAGAGGATGGAATATTACGGCTGTCAGTCGCCTGACAAAAAGCGTGCACATTTTTACAGCAGCTCGACTCTTCCCTCTCAATTCTCACTTGATTTATTACATTTTCCCTCTCAATTCTCACTTGATTTATTACATATTCCCTCTCAATTCTCACTTGATTTATTACATTTTCCCTCTCAATTCTCACTTGATTTATTACATATTCCCTCTCAATTCTCACTTGATTTATTACATATTCCTTCTCAATTCTCACTTGATTGATTACATCTTCCCTCTAAATTCTCACTTGATTTATTACATCTTCCCTCTCAATTCTCACTTGATTTATTACATTTTCCCTCTCAATTCTCACTTGATTTATTACATTTCCCCTCTCAATTCTCACTTGATTTATTACATATTCCCTCTCAATTCTCACTTGATTTATTACATTTTCCCTCTCAATTCTCACTTGATTTATTACTTTTTACCTCTCAATTCTCACTTGATTTATTACATTTTCCCTCTCAATTCTCACTTAATTTATTACATTTTCCCTCTCAATTCTCACTTGATTTATTACATATTCCCTCTCAATTCTCACTTGATTTATTACATTTTCCCTCTCAATTCTCACTTGATTTATTACATATTCCCTCTCAATTCTCACTTGATTTATTACATATTCCTTCTCAATTCTCACTTGATTGATTACATCTTCCCTCTAAATTCTCACTTGATTTATTACATCTTCCCTCTCAATTCTCACTTGATTTATTACATTTTCCCTCTCAATTCTCACTTGATTTATTACATTTTCCCTCTCAGTTCTCACTTGATTTATTACATATTCCTTCTCAATTCTCACTTGATTTATTACATTTTCCCTCTCAATTCTCACTTGATTTATTACATTTCCCCTCTCAATTCTCACTTGATTTATTACATTTTACCTCTCAATTGTCACTTGATTTATTACATTTTCCCTCTCAAATCTCACTTGATTTATTACATATTCCCTCTCAATTCTCACTTGATTTATTACATCTTCCCTCTAAATTCTCACTTGATTTATTACATCTTCCCTCTCAATTCTCACTTGATTTATTACATTTTCCCTCTCAGTTCTCACTTGATTTATTACATATTCCCTCTCAATTCTCACTTGATTTATTACATTTTCCCTCTCAATTCTCACTTGATTTATTACATTTTCCCTCTCAATTCTCACTTGATTTATTACATTTTCCCTCTCAATTCTCACTTGATTTATTACATTTTCCCTCTCAATTCTCACTTGATTTATTACATTTTCCCTCTCAATTCTCACTTGATTTATTACATTTTCCCTCTCAATTCTCACTTGATTTATTACATTTTCCCTCTCAATTCTCACTTGATTTATTACATTTTCCCTCTCAATTCTCACTTGATTTATTACATTTTCCCTCTCAATTCTCACTTGATTTATTACATTTTCCCTCTCAATTCTCACTTGATTTATTACATTTTCCCTCTCAATTCTCACTTGATTTATTACATTTTCCCTCTCAATTCTCACTTGATTTATTACATTTTCCCTCTCAATTCTCACTTGATTTATTACATTTTCCCTCTCAATTCTCACTTGATTTATTACATTTTCCCTCTCAATTCTCACTTGATTTATTACATTTTCCCTCTCAATTCTCACTTGATTTATTACATTTTCCCTCTCAATTCTCACTTGATTTATTACATTTTCCCTCTCAATTCTCACTTGATTTATTACATTTTCCCTCTCAATTCTCACTTGATTTATTACATCTTCCCTCTCAGTTCTCACTTGATTTATTACATTTTCCCTCTCAATTCTCACTTGATTTATTACATCTTCCCTCTCAGTTCTCACTTGATTTATTACATTTTCCTTCTCAATTCTCACTTGATTTATTACATCTTCCCTCTCAATTCTCACTTGATTTATTACATTTCCCCTCTCAATTCTCACTTGATTTATTACATTTTCCCTCTCAATTCTCACTTGATTTATTACATTTCCCCTCTCAATTCTCACTTGATTTATTACATTTTACCTCTCAATTCTCACTTGATTTATTACATCTTCCTTCTCAATTCTCACTTGATTTATTACATTTTCCCTCTCAGTTCTCACTTGATTTATTACATTTTCCCTCTCAATTCTCACTTGATTTATTACATTTTCCCTCTCAGTTCTCACTTGATTTATTACATATTCCCTCTCAATTCTCACTTGATTTATTACATCTTCCTTCTCAATTCTCACTTGATTGATTTTTGATTTATTACATATTCCCTCTCAATTCTCACTTGATTTATTACATCTTCCTTCTCAATTCTCACTTGATTGATTACATCTTCCCTCTAAATTCTCACTTGATTTATTACATCTTCCCTCTCAATTGTCACTTGATTTATTACATTTTCCCTCTCAATTCTCACTTGATTTATTACATCTTCCCTCTCAATTCTCACTTGATTTATTACATTTTCCCTCTCAATTCTCACTTGATTTATTACATTTTCCCTCTCAATTCTCACTTGATTTATTACATTTTCCCTCTCAGTTCTCACTTGATTTATTACATTTTCCCTCTCAATTCTCACTTGATTTATGACATTTCCCCTCTCAATTCTCACTTGATTTATTACATTTTACCTCTCAATTGTCACTTGATTTATTACATTTTCCCTCTCAATTCTCACTTGATTTATTACATCTTCCCTCTCAGTTCTCACTTGATTTATTACATTTTCCCTCTCAATTCTCACTTGATTTATTACATCTTCCCTCTCAATTCTCACTTGATTTATTACATTTTCCCTCTCAATTCTCACTTGATTTATTACATTTTCCCTCTCAATTCTCACTTGATTTATTACATTTTCCCTCTCAATTCTCACTTGATTTATTACATTTTCCCTCTCAATTCTCACTTGATTTATTACATTTTCCCTCTCAATTCTCACTTGATTTATTACATTTTCCCTCTCAATTCTCACTTGATTTATTACATTTTCCCTCTCAATTCTCACTTGATTTATTACATTTTCCCTCTCAATTCTCACTTGATTTATTACATTTTCCCTCTCAATTCTCACTTGATTTATTACATTTTCCCTCTCAATTCTCACTTGATTTATTACATTTTCCCTCTCAATTCTCACTTGATTTATTACATTTTCCCTCTCAATTCTCACTTGATTTATTACATTTTCCCTCTCAATTCTCACTTGATTTATTACATTTTCCCTCTCAATTCTCACTTGATTTATTACATTTTCCCTCTCAATTCTCACTTGATTTATTACATTTTCCCTCTCAATTCTCACTTGATTTATTACATTTTCCCTCTCAATTCTCACTTGATTTATTACATTTTCCCTCTCAATTCTCACTTGATTTATTACATTTTCCCTCTCAATTCTCACTTGATTTATTACATTTTCCCTCTCAATTCTCACTTGATTTATTACATCTTCCCTCTCAGTTCTCACTTGATTTATTACATTTTCCCTCTCAATTCTCACTTGATTTATTACATCTTCCCTCTCAATTCTCACTTGATTTATTACATTTCCCCTCTCAATTCTCACTTGATTTATTACATTTTACCTCTCAATTGTCACTTGATTTATTACATCTTCCTTCTCAATTCTCACTTGATTGATTACATCTTCCCTCTCAATTCTCACTTGATTTATTACATCTTCCCTCTCATTCTCACTTGATTTATTACATCTTCCCTCTCAATTCTCACTAGATTTATAACATTTTCCCTCTCAATTCTCACTTGATTCATTACATTTTCCAGAAACAAATAAAAAAACAATCACATTTAAATTCTTAAATATAACAATATAAGAATCGTCAAAATTGCAATGACTAAAACAATCAGAGCAGTGACCACTCTCTTGACATAAATCATTTATAAAAAAATCAACAAACTCACCTCCCAACTCATGGAAATCACACACCTTAAACAAATGAAAAACGGAGCTATAATAGTTCTCAAAATATGAGCGCTCCTGGCTCTCAGGATGATATATATCCCGCACATAAACATCAACACAAATTTTCTCTACTACCCCGCACTCATGGGAAAAACTCTCATCCTCTACGTAATGTTCATAGACCTTAATCTTCGTTTTCGCCTGATATCTCTCCTGTCCCAAACAGTGTTGCGGAGTTTGCCAAATATTTTAAAACTTTTACGGATCTTGCTATGTAGGTAAATTTATCGACCGCGTTTGGACGCTGGCCGCTGCTGGTGATGCTGTGTTAAAACATAGGGCTTACTGGGATCTGGCTGATGCATAATGCCAGTCGTCGTCATATTGATGGTGAGGCCAAAGTTGTTGCAGGGCTCATAGAATATATCAACGCTGAACCGAATTACGGTTTCTGAGGCAGGAATACCATGTAGAATCTTATACAGCCTATTGTGATTATAGTTATGTTACGCCATTTATGTTTTTGGGTAAATTCGAAAAGCTCGTGGTCTAAGGGATTTGAAAAGGAGCTAACACCGTTAGATTTTAGTCGCAAAATGGCTAAAAAAACAATCAATGCTCTACATAAATGTCCTTGATTACATGTAATATTGTATTTACAAATATAAATTACATCTACACATTAAGAAATGAATATATATGTTTAACACTAACAATGTCTAAATATAACAGTAATACAAAGAGCACTATGATAAATCTAGGTTCTTGGAATTACTATTGTTTCTAACTATTACATGGCCTACATCTAGTACTTAGCAAATACCACGGACATTTAGCCATGCATCAATATGGTCACCTGGATGCTCTCTCAATGTAAGGAAATTCAACCAGTACTTAATCTGAATCATTTCGGATGGCTTAAACCTTGATGTATGTCAACGTTCGCTGTAGACGATGGTCTGAAAATTATTATGCTAGAGACGTGTCACCCTTCCTAGAAGTTTGTAAGGGGATACGACAAGATTAATATTTATTGTTTAACAAAACAATCCTACCATGTAACATTAAGGCATTGAAAAATACCAGATAGAAACACTAACATATTATTGTTATTAAAAAATTATAGAAAAATAAAATTTAGATCCACATATGGCTCATTCTAGTGTTATTGAGGAATTGTACAATACCATTTATAATCACATACAATCCGTAGTATTGTAAGTAATTAACTATGTAGAATCACATGTAGCCCATAGTAGTAATAGTAAGGCATTTTACATTAATATATTGAAACACATACAACTTATAATAAAGTTAGTAAGAAATTGCACATTGACTTGTAGAGTTACATACAGCCAATAACAGCTCATTCCAAGCGTAAGATATTGTTTTCTTTAGAACAAATTTATGTTGTAAATAATTGTAAAATGTATGTAGACCGTATGTCTACGCATCCATTGAAAAATGTCTTAACACCATTACTTTAGTTGACACGTTGACGAGAAAGAAAAAAGAAAAATCTGCTGGGTATTTTAGTGAAATAATTTTTATTTTACACGAATTTTAGTCGAAAAGTGAAAATCGTAATCGTGATACCTGCAGAACAATAACAATCAACAGATGTATGGCAATCATCAGGTGTATGACAATAATCAGATGTGTGGCAAATCATCAGATACGTGACAATTATCAGATATGTGACAATCGTCGTTTACGTGAAAATCTTTGGATATGTAACAATCAAACAGGTATCGGCAACATCAAACATCAGTTGCAATAATCACATATGGGAAATACATCGTGTTAATAGTAGGGAATAATTAGTGAAAGAGTTGGACGGCGAAATGGTATGGACTTAAGGTGTTTGAAGCTATGATTACTGTGGCTGGGAGGATCCTCCTTATATTCGCTCATCCTCTAGTAAAACAAAAATCAGAATATTTACAAGCACGAATATCTTTTTCTCTGCAATATGAACACACGTTTGATTGTTTTTTATGATTTAATTATTTTTTTTTCTGACTGTTTGCTTCATCTAGGCCACTACAGATCCGATGGCGCACATTCGTACAGTGTAGGCTGCGAAGACTTTCGTTTTGTCAAGAGAGATTTTCGGTACAAGTGTGACACACGCTCACCTAGAATGAAGTGTGTATCCAGAAGGTATTAAAACAGATTGACTGGCGAATGCATTTTAATAAACATCGTCAACAATGTCTTTTTTAGTGTTTTGTTTCGAAAATGTCCTTTTTCAAAATGTTTTGAGTTCTGTTTTTAGATATATAAGAATGAGCTATAGTGACATAACGCCAAAGGGGTCATAAGATTTAAGTAAGTTCGGATATCTAAAAACAATCGTATAATTGTTTATATTATTTTACGGAAATCGAATAAATTTAGTTGCGCAAAAAATATTTTAAATCCGATTTTAATTTATTAAAAGTTAAAGTTATATTATTATAATTTACAAATACATTTAAAGAATCAACTAAGGAACTATTTTAAACATTTATATGAGTTTGAAAGTAATGAAAAATGTAAAAAAAAAATTAAAAAATCATGATCTTTGAATTACACCGTAATCACATTTATCAAGAAAGCCAAAGCATCATTCGTTTTTAGTGCGTCCTTTAGTGCGTTGTTATTATTACGAAATAAAATTAAAATGAATTTGCTCTACACAATCAAACAAATGACGTCATAGTGCGAATAGCCTATTTCGCAAAAACTCTTAGGTTTCTTTAAATTGAATGAACCTTCTTTGTAAAACTGATAATGTATCTTCCCTTCTTAAATGTAAAATTAAAAAAAAAAATTGATTGCTTTTAAATTTTTAATAAAACGCACACACTTTTTTTTATTTGTATATTTTTACTTTTAAAAAAAAATTGCCTTTTTTTCATTCCAAAAATTTACTTTTATAAAATTTATAACGTAATAAAAACAAAACTTTAAATATAATTCAAATAAGAAAATGTGGTTTAAGTCAATCAGTGCAGCGCAACTCCATAGCTAAATAGCATTCACTAATCCACCTATACCCATACAAATAAGAACGAACCATATGAAGTGCAAAATATGTTAGTTTGGGAATGAAGTGACTACAATCCGGTGGAAGATTTTCTAATTTATTTAAATCTGGACGGGGGAGGGGTTGATCACTTTTCCCCAGGCAGCAGAAGATAACTCTCAAAATAAAGGAATCAATTTGATAAATAAGTAACCTACTTAGGTTCATTCATATCGGAGGAAGGAAATAGGCTGTGTACATTTTTACGTGGAAGACAATATATTTAAATCATATTATATTACATTTATGAAAAAATTGATGCTACATTCTCTTTTTTACAAATATGGGTATGTTCATTTTGTCCAAGACAGCAAGCGATAGGTCCCAAATTGAAGGATTAGTTTGATAAATAATTAACCTTCATGGGTACATACATATCGGCGATAGCAAAAAGGATTTGTACATTTTACTTTGAAGACAATAAATATTTTAATCCTACGGTATTACATTTGTGAGAAAAGAGATGTTCAATTCACTTTTTACAAATAACCATATGTTGACATGAAGATGGGTTAATATATTCTTTTGAAAAAATTGTAAATATATTTTTGTTGTTACTTTGCCAAAAAATCAAGAGGTGTATATTTTTATGAGATTAACAATTAATTTTTTTTTTGTTTAAATCAAATCGGATATAGGCGTGAAAAACAGTTGCCAGATTCTTCTTGGATATAACAATTCTTTGTTTTACGATTTTCTGAAAGTGTATAATTTTTTTTTTAAAAAGGCAAAAATGTGTTTAAGTTTTTGATGAAGATATCAAAATATATCGAATTCCTGTAATATAAAATATATTATATCATGTATAGAGTTTTTGTTTAAAATTTAAGATTATGATTTTTTTAAAAATTTGATGGAAAAAAAAGGTGTACTTCAAGGGCATGAAAGGGGTAAATCTAAAGTATTTATTTAGCGTACAAATTGTCTCTCAATTAAATTCTTTAGTGACAAAAGTGATATAATTAGTGATAATTGAGACTGGGTAATTTAAGGTCATGTTTAGTTGTGTGAAAGTTGTTTAGGAGCGTAAAAAATTATAGGGTGTGCGTATCATACCTAGCAGATAAACACTTCTTAAAACTTAATGATGATAGAAATGTAAATATCATTACATTTAAAAAGTTGAATTGGAATGAGTTTTTGCAATAGTAGTTAGAAATTATCGCAAGGGAACTACCATTATTATCCTGATAACATCGGTTCATTTTTTCTAGTATATATAAAAATGAGCTAGAGTGACATAACGCCAAAGGGGAGATACTTTTTAAGTACGTCTGATTCCTAAAAACAATCACTATTATTTTCTATTTATTTTACGGAAAAATAATAAATTTACATGCGCAACAAATATTTTAAATCTTCCTTTATTTTATTTAAAAAAATAAAGTTATATTATTATAAATTATAAATACATTTAAAATATCAACTAAAGAACTATTAAATGTATTTTAAATGTGTTTGACAGTTATGAAAAAAAAATAAAAGCTAAAAAATTATTAATAAAGAATTACACCGTAATCACATTTATCGTGAAATCCCAAGCAAGAGTCGTTTTAGCTCATTCTTATATATTACAAATGCATTGAAAGTATCAAATTAGGAACTATTTTAAGCATTTTATCCTAATGTAAACTTATGACAATAAATATTTATTAAAATATTATGACCTAAGAATTGAACCTTAATTACCTTTTTTTGGGAAAACCCAAACATATGTCAATCTTAGTGCGTATTTTAGTGTGTTGTTAAAATCGCAAAATTAAATTAAAATTTTGTTGGTCTAAATAATTAGGCAAATGACGTCACAGCCTACACAGCTTTACCCATGAATGTAAAACCATTTTATTTTACACATGTGAAAATTAAATTTTATAAAATAGAAATGGGTTGAGACTTTATTATACATAGATGGATAGATGGATAGATGGATAGATAGACAGACAGACAGACAGACAGACAGACAGACAGACAGACAGACAGACAGACAGACAGACAGACAGACAGACAGACAGACAGACAGACAGACAGACAGACAGACAGACAGACAGACAGACAGACAGACAGACAGACAGACAGACAGACAGACAGACAGACAGACAGACAGACAGACAGACAGACAGACAGACAGACAGACAGACAGACAGACAGACATATAGATAAATAAATAGATAGATAGATCGATAGATCAATAGAATGATAGATATTTTCTGTTGTAAATTTATTTATGAAGTAATTGTATAGTTTACCATAAATAAAAATAAAAAAACAACAACTACATATCCAAAGTATTGATTATCATAATGTCGAGCGAAAAAAAAACTGTGTTAATATTTTTTAAACATTTAACGATTTTGACAGAAAATTTTGGATTGACGTCAATGAAGACACTGTTCAAAATATGTGTGTCCCAGTTGCGTGAAAGCTTTCCGTGCATACATATGACAGGCAAACAACCCATTTACTATCCTGACACGATAGTCTTAATCATCTGTATTTATGTATACACTAGCGTATTATAAAGGGGTGTTAAGGGGAGAACGGTCCAGGCCAGGTGGTATATTTCTTCTATATTAGAAGGGAAGCATTTAGAACAATGACAATAGTTGTTTTTCGATATGTGAGGAAAAGATATCTCCAAACCCCGTTCAACACTAACATTTGCTTCCCTACATCTGCCAACAGCACAGAAGGAAAAACATGCATCAAAGAAACATTTCATAGACTTAAAAATAAAAAACATCTATTGGTTTATTTCCTATTGAGATGAATAAAACACAATATTACAATAACCAAAAGTTACTACAATAAAATTGAAATCATTGGAAACTGTGCAGCGGTATGTGCATTGAATGGTGTTTTTTTTTTAGGGGGGGGGGGCGTTAGCGATCCCTGGATTAGAATAAAAACTTACGACACTTTAATATTCGTAATTGTGGAGTCCGATGGAGACGCGGAAGGAGATCATCTGATATTAAAAGTTTTTAAATAATCGAAAGTGGTATATTATGTGCAATGGTTTCAATACATGAGCAATCCCTTCTTACAGACACGAGTATTTGATTACAGCAAGTGAGGCATTAAGTACGTGCAGGCATTAGTGTAATTGTGTGTGTTTGGCTTGCTGTACATTTTAAGACAGTAAAATGCCTTTATAAGTGTTCTAGCAATCAAAGCCATACTTAAAATTATTATAGATGCGCTATGTTTTATTAATAAGTGCACTGGCTATAGAATATTATCAATATGTTTAATGCATTTAATAGTTGGCGTTGAGTGCTTTTTTTAAAAATTACTTTTATTCGTTATAAGCTGAAACTTAAGGCTACTGAGGAATAAAGGTAAACTGATTAAAACGAATGGAGATATATATCTATACCTCGACTAAACCTGAGCATCGGTGAGCTGTCAAGAAGGCCTGCAACAGCTGGTGGTGGCAAATGTTTAGTACGGTGTTGTGATTCTCAATCGCCATATACCGTTTCGATTACTGCCCTGTCCCCACGATACCAATATAATTATTGTATTGCAACGCTTAGATCGAATACTTATACACGTATTTTGACCATAGATACAAATCAATACTTGTCGGTGATAGTGTTAGCATTGGCGCCAATTAGGGAAAGAAAAAAAAACGTATTGCTCACTAATGTGGCTACACATTACACGCTTTGTAGCTGTTTTTTTTTTACAGAAAGCATTTCTCACACATCATGGCATGTTAATAAGCAAACAGTGATAGTTCTTATGCGCTGTTAAATAACTTTAAACAGTAAATTGTGTTAGAGAAGGCTTATTGTAATATCCGAATTCTTCTAGAATAAATAAATACAATTCGAAACGAGAGAAATCAGTTCAACATTTGAATTTCCTAGTGTGCATTCTCAACAACAACAACAAAAAAATGCTAACAGAAGTGGCTGCAGTTCATTTCAGCATGCTGAAGACGATTGTGGCCCAGCAAGACGAATCACTGCATCTCCTGTTGACTGGGGATTTGAACGCACTCCTAATCAATGTTCTTTCAGATAGCGGCAACCCACTTCAAGGTGTTATCATTGATGTGTACACGCTGCTGCACAACCTCGTCACTTTTCACAAAATCTCACAGGAAACCTTGATTTCTGAGAACTTCATCATGCTGAACAGCATCCTGACTCCACGTGACACAGATTGGGAGCAGCTGATCACTTACCACTGCAAGCTTGCGGAATACATTGAACTGATCTATTTTCAAACTTTCGGTCAGCTGGTGGAGAACCATTTAAATGCCGCTTTACAATGCGTGGTGGAGGTCTTCTCTAAGCGGATTGATGTCTTCAGGTCCAAATATCACCTGATGCTCGAGATGGGAGACTCGCATTTCAGGATGCTGAAGGAAGTCCACTCAGTTCATTTCCGCGAACTGGGCGGTCTTTCTTTCAAGCACCTCAGAACTTGCCAATACGTCGCCATGAATGCCAACGGGCGTGCCGGTGGGGTGCAAGTACCTGAATGCATAGGGGCCTCTCCGATGCATCTTGTCTTCGATTACTACGAAACGCTCAAATTTATCGCCATGCAACACCACAAGGCCTTAACCACATTCGCCGTTTCAATGTATCACGCGTGTTGGGAGCTTGCAGCCGGTATGTAGATTAGATGGCGAGATAGATTTAAAGGCTGTCGGATCAGCACTTAAATCGAATAAAAATCAAAAGTTTGTGACAGCAAAAAAACAGAGAGAAGCTGAAGATTCCAATAATGGATATGTATTTATAATTTATTTCTTCATTCATTAGTAAAAGTGTTGTTTTTAAAACACATTTTTTATTATCTACATTTAAAAAAAAAAACTGTAGTTAGAAATTGAAAATGAGCATCAATTATTTCAACTTGAATTCAAACTTGAAAATACAAAATTATATTTTATAATGTATGACTTTGTGTGCAATTTTGTACATTTTAAAAAAAAAAAGATCAAAATTTACTCGTGTATGTTTGCTTTTTTAAAATTTAGAATATGTTATGTTACTTAGCATTAAACCAATTCTAAAAGTCTATTAAATTGTACGAGTCATATCATTCTGAATTGCTTTTATACTTTTTTCCCCACCTTTTTGTTTAAATATATTTTTTTAATTGCATTGTTCAAGAAATAATTCAAATAGCAAAGATATGATGATGGTTTACAATTATTGTTTGTGTCATTATCACATTCTATACCTCATATACGTGACAATGTTATGTATCATTATTTTTCAAGTAGAACAATCGGTAAGAACATTTTGTTAATATCAGAAAGGGATAATGTTTAGTTATATCAAAAGCTAAAGAATGAAATGGATTATTAAAATATATAAGAATGATATTATATGTACTTATGGTGTCAGATTAAAAGATATCTTGTCTATAATTGATATATTGATATTCATATTAGATTATTACGCTTCAGGCATTTTCAATTTATTGAAAATACAATATTTTATTTTTTTACAAGATATTTTCTTTTTTTTGGTTTTTTTTTCGTTGTGGAAATTGCAAATTAATGTAACCATAAGATTTATTCTTGTAAATATTTCTCCTTCTGATGCCCCCTTGTCATACTTGTTCCTCGATAAATTTGAACACAATAGCTTTTAGCGTCTTGTGCTTATAATGATGCTATTTGTTTCCAAGTATCAAACTATAAGACCATACGTTGAAAAGTAATTTTAAAAGAATGTATACAGGGATCTTAGTATTAAGTAGTAATAGAGTATATCACGGTCTTTCATGGATATTAACATTCCCCATAATTTATTTGTGTCAATCAAAATATGACATGATAAAAATCCAACAGAGTATTCCATATATATTTCAATACGTTTTGGTGATACTTTTACATGTTTTTATGCTATGCACTGTTCTTCTTCATGTGATGATGTGATTTTTTCAGAATTAATAATTTCTATACTTTGTCAAATAAATTTAGTTTCTGTTCTGTGATATGATATGTCCATGCAAAAAAAAAAAAATTCTTATTGCACAAGTGTTTAACTTTAAAAACAAAAATTAGTTTTTGTTTTGTGCCTTCATTTTTTTTACTTAAAATGTTTATACCTTTTTATAATCAAAATATTACATGATAAAAATCCAACACAGTATTCCATATATATTTCAATACGTTTTGGTGATACTTTTACATGTTTTTATGCTTTGCACTGTTCTTCTTCATGTGATGATGTGATTTTTTCAGAATTAATAATTTCTATACTTTGTCAAATAAATTTAGTTTCTGTTCTGTGATATGATATGTCCATGCAAAAAAAAAAAAAATGCTTATTGCACAAGTGTTTAACTTTAAAAACAAAAATTAGTTTGTGTTATGTGCCTGCATTTTTTTTACTTAAAATGTGTATACCTTTTTAAGCATAGAGCACACTCAAATCTTTGGCTATTGTGTTTCGTAATCAATGCGTATTTTTTCATTTTTGTAACTAATATTATTCCAGCTCTTTAATTATTATAGAGATTTAATTTTTAATTTTAGAACAGTTTTTTTTTATTACAATGCCATTTTATTTAACATGGTACACTTTGATTATTTATGTAGGGTTCTACATTTATGTCCACTAGCAAAATACTGGATTTTGTCATTAGAAGTTTATGCACACACAATTAAGTTTCGCAGTAAATCCTAACAACTCCTTTAAGAAACTGTTAAATGCATCACTCTTAACCTAATCAAGTTAAAAACATTATGGATTTTTTAAATTAATAAATATCAAACATATTTAAGTTTTCTCAATAAATTCGGTGAATTTGATGAGCATTATCCAATCCTTGCGAACACATATTCCTTAAATAGAAGCATTAACTTGGTCCACTTGGTAAGATAAACAAAATGCAGAGAAGAAAATGATTTAAACAAAATCAAAATATTTCAAACTAGCACCTACCTGGGTCTTTTCATTTATTTATTTTTAATGTGCATCTTTGTCACTGGTGCCCTATTTTACGTTGATGTCTTTTTGACTTTTTGTTTTTTAAAGCACCATGGTGTTTGGGACACAATTTACAATTTTGTAGGCATTATGCCTTGTTCATATTGTTTTATTTGAAAAAAGTTTCTTTTTATGACAAGCATTTGTAAATGTGTAAATGTTCATTTACTCGCAATTATAATTTGATATATATTTATGTAAAATCTATCTTTGTGAATCTGTTTCAACAGGTGAAGGAATATTATTTGAACGTTTTTCTTTTCCTACAAGCTTCAACTTTTGCTATGTTTTAATCATAATATTGCAAAAAAGTAGAATGGCAGGCAGCTATTATATACATTTTTATGTTTTAATTTTAAGCTTGTATTAACTTTACATCATTTAAATTTTTAACCCACTCGTAATTTATTTATATTTTTAAATTATCTTTGAATACAGTTATTCAAGCTGAATATATCGAATATTAAATTATCACGTCATGCTCAATTCGGCTAAAAGGAAACATTTTTTATTTCCCACTGAAATATTCTGGCGTTCTTTTCTTTGATGTTTCGTATTCTTTATATAAAACTTTAAATAACGACATGTATTATTCAAAACCATAAAAAAATTACAATAAAATGATTTTTGTTTGTCTTTGTATTTGTTTTTACAGCGTGCCTTTCTAAGCAGAACTAAAAATGTAAAACCCAGTGGTATTAACCAAAAAGTGTACTGTATAATACTCATGATGTCAATAACGCTTGCAAAAATTACGATCAAACTTATACCTTTTAAGAACCAAACTGGTGTTACTTAATAAAAACTGTTATTATGTGATTAAAGGGTAGATTTAAAAAAAAAAATAAATGTAGTTTTTTATTATTATTATTTTTAAATTATTTTTTTTTAATTGGTGAAGATGTATGTTGTGTTTTTAAAATGTGTGTCACATGTTATTTTTAGACATCAGCTTCCTCCAAGTATTTTTGCAACATGGCATTAAATAAATTTATTAAAAAAAATGATTATAGTAAAATGATTTATTGACATTGCCTTGTCTATTTTTCCAATTAAAAATATTATAATGTACCATTCTTCATTAGAAATTGTTACTTGTCTACAGAAGAAAGAACAAATAATCTCTTACATATCAATATGTATTACAACAGAAGGTTTTATTTTATTTAGTAAAATAGACGAGACACATGAAACAAAATCTCCGCCACTAGTTTTGACAGAAAGGGGAAATTAAAAAAAAAAAAATTTGAACAGAAGGGTTCTCAAAGAATTTGACGTTGGCCTGGCATGTGATCTCGGGTCATGATTGACTTGTCTGACAGCCCGGCAAAGATGAAAAATGAAATTTAATACAGATGAGATACCATAATTTTATCGATCCAAAAAATGAATTTGTGTTTTCATTACACTCTACATACTCGTTTCAGATTATTATTATTTTTTTTTTTTGAGAATTGCGTTAGGCGATCAACTGTATGATCAGATGCTCACAGAGAAAGATAAACTGCGAGATGTGTATGCAACTCTCCGTGTGCACAGTTCATATCAACATTTAAATTATAACAATATTCAAATAGCTTCTGGTCCATGCTACAGTGATGATACATTTTGTGGATCCCCAACACAGGACAGTTTGAGGAGCTCTGGGTAACAGATGTTGACACATAAGCCGCCAAACATGGCTACCATCTCTGTTGTCGTAAATAAATGGGAACAGCCCAATGAACTGCTACACGCAAACCAAAATTATGAAAATATTCAATATATATATATATATATATATATATAGGATTTTAAAATTAAAATATCTAAAAAATTTAGGTAGAAATGCTACGAATAATTTGCCCCTTTTCAACGGAAATACTTTATATTTTATATGACAGACGTTTAGAAATGAATGCACCATCAGTGTAAGACAGTGTTCAGGACCCTCGCGGATCCAGTGCAGCAGGCGTCTACAGTTGCGTAGCGAGGGTGTTTGGCGCCCGGGGACAAGATTCGCGCCCGGGGACAAGATCCATTTTAGCGCCCCTTTTTCTTTTTTTCAACACTCAAACCCATTATTTTCATCAATAAAATAATATCAAAGCACATTTTGGCGCCCCTAACTAGCTGGCGCCCGGGGACATCTTCCCCCCCCCTGCCCCCACCACGCTACGCCTCTGGGCGTCTCTTTGAAGCAAAAAATTGATGTTAAATACTTTTTAGCCTATTTTTTCTATTGACAAATACATTAAAATAAAAATGTAATAATTGATCAATCAAATAACCTGGCACTAAAATAAATTTTTAAGAAAAAAAAAAAAACCCAAAACAATACACATAGTAAAAATACAAACGAAAACAAGATGAAATCCCAAAAAAATGAAAACCTCAAGCCTATTCACTAAAACAAGATAAATCAATTCCATAAAAAATTGATGTTAAATACTTTTTAGCCTATTTTTTCTATTGACAAATACATTAAAATAAAAATGTAATAATTGATCAATCAAATAACCTGGCACTAAAAAAAATTTTTAAAAAAAAAAAAAAAACCCAAAACAATACACATAGTAAAAATACAAACGGATACAGGATGAAATCCCAAAACAATGAAAACCTCAAGCCTATTCACTAACACAAGATCAATCAATTCCACTGGACTCTAGGGAACTTTAATTGACGTATACCAGGGTTGATGGTAAGATAGCCACTGTTTTGGAGGGTGTCTGGTGGGGCTAATCCATTTTCAACTCTAAAATCTAATCCTGAAACATATTTGTATTTTATCTTTCGCATCCGTCTGATTGTAAGGCGGCCTGCGATGTGGTCTGAATAAAAAAAAAATCCATTCTCAAGAAGCTAGAACACACCCCCTCCCCCCAGCCACCGAAAAAAGTAGGTCATATATGGTCGCTAGTACATCACTGGTCATACAATACAATTTTAAAAAAAAAACAACAAAAAAAACCCAGCTCAGCAGCGTCTATAAATGAGTGTTCAACGGTTCTTATTTATTCATACCGTACAAAGAGTTGGCACTAAATGTTGAAAAAGAGTTGGCACTAAATGTTGACAAAGCGTTGGCACTAAATGTTGACAAAGCGTTGGCACTAAATGTTGACCAAGAGTTGGCACTAAATGGTGCCAAAGCGTTGGCACTAAATGTCGAAAAAGACCTGGCACTACTTGTTCACAAAGAGCTGGCACTAAATGTTGACAAAGACTTGTCACTAAATGTTGACAAAGAATTGGCATTAAATGTTCACAAAGTGCTGGCACTATATATTGACAAAGAGTTGTCACTAAATGTTGACAAAGCGTTGCTACTATATGTTGACAAAGAGCTGGCACTAAGTGTTGTTGTTATTGTTTTTATTAAAAAAAAATAATTATACATTGGCTAGGTCTCATAACATGACGTTAGATTTGATTACATAATCTGAGCGTGGATCGTAACTTAGTCTTAATGCTTAAGAACGACAACATGATCTCCTGACTCTGTCCGATTATTGACATATCCACAAAGTCGGTTTGATGTGTTGCATTAGTAATGAGATAAATGAAGCGCATCGGACATCTTAGCTCAATGACCTGGAGGTTACTTCCTGGTCTCGATGTTATGGCACGGCGACCTTGCAGCAGCATATGTGATTTATTTCAGCCAGAAGAGTAATTTATTCTTCCTTGATTTTGCTTTTGTGTGTTTTAAGGGGATGGAGGGAGGAGAGTAATGTAATCAAAGAAATTACATTTGACTCACAGGTTTCTAAATAGTACACGGATTCTTAATAAGATATTGGTCAATAAACCAACACAAATTACTTTTGAATAGAATGTACTTAGAAATATTGAATTATATTATTATACACATATAGACAATTTCAAAGTTTTTGTTAACACTTCAAAAGACAGTTCCTTATGTGTAGCTAATGCCTTTAACACAGCAATGGCAGCCCTCTGGAGTAAACAAGCCTTGAGATCAGGGTAACAGTGAGTTGGCTGAGAAAGTCACGGCAACATTTGGATCTAACACATCTTTTTATAAATAATCAATACAACAGATGTCTCTAACATTTGTACACCGAGATCTATATCAGATGTTCTCAATCTGTCTTTTGCAACCCTTTTGGGTGTGTCGCTTGACAATATGGATGGGGTTATTTAGATAATCCAAAATTAAAAATATATATATGATGTATATATTTTGATTTAATTAATTATTGTTGTTATTTCTTTTCAAATTTTTTCATCGGCAACGAATCTATGTGCCAAGTGTCAGCTTTATAGGTTGACGGGAAGTGGGTCAATTAGCCTTATGAAAATTTATGCCATCCAGCTAGAAAGAAACACACGAATAAAAGCTAATTTATTTTAAAGGATTTAAAATAGAAAAATCTAACTCAGACAAGTTTGTCACTTGTTTCCATTTCTATTCATCCTCGCACTGGACTGGATAATAAAGACAATCGACAGACAAAAAGAGGAATGAGATACAGTGGGCTCTCTGAGAACAACTGAATGAATAGACTTTGCCGACGACATTGCACATGTGTCCCGCAACCAGCAACAAATGCAGGAAAAGACAAAAGACGTAGCCAGCATTTCAGATCGTAAGCAATATAAATAAAAGCAAGGCAAATATCATGAGCTCAGCAAACCAAGAGCATATCTCTCTGACATGAAAGGAACTGGAAGAAGTGGAAACATTCACATACTTCACATAGCACCATCGACATACATGGCGTATCTGACGTGGACTTATGGGCTAGAGTGGGAAAAGCTAGATCAGCATTTGTGGTATTAAAGAAAATATGGAGTCGAAGCAGTTGAAGCTGCAAAGCAAAATCAGAATCTATAACACAAATGTCAAAAAACCTACCATGTGGAGCAGAAACTTAGAAAACAATAGCGAGCACTATGGAGAGAGTGAGGAAACGGAGAAAGGCCTAAGAATGCCGAGAAAGACATGCAAACTATGGGATACACCTGGAAGCCATTGCAAAGGAAAGCGCAACTACTCTGATAAGTGGACAATTATTTTGGTCGGCCTATGCCCCAGGCGGGGTAAAAAGGCATACGTAAGTAAGTAACAGCTATTTTAGACACCACAGTTGATATGCCAAGTGATCTATGATTCTTGACGAGCTCATAAGCCATCAAAAAAGAAATATGTGCCGGGGTGGGAGGGAGGGGGGAAATGTACTTAAACAACCTTGCAGTCACATACGTCTTAAGATTACATCATAGCATTCCCAAAATATGTAGTACTAGTAAATATCGTTAAACATCATGTGATCCTATATTTATTTGACCTACCATTGCTCCTTGTCCTATGCAGGGTAGCTTTTCTTTTTCTTTAGATATCACGTCACACGATTTTACTTTTAGTTACTCAAGACCTGCAATAGGGAAAACATATTTTTAATTTTTTGTTTTACAAAAAATTAGATGATGAAAATGTTGTTTTTTTCTTTTTGGAACTTGTCGCTAATTTTTTATTTTTTTTTTAGCTTTAGTTTGATTTTGTTGCCATTTATTCACCTAGTAACTTTTCTCGAGGTGTTGTATGGCCGAGTGGTCTAAACTGAGCAAATCTCAAGTTGGTGGTAAATTCCAGACAAAGGGCAGTCAAGCAAAAAACATCCCCCCCCCCCCCCCAGGGTTGATGGTACTCGTTGACCTTGGATGGCAACTCATCTAAGGCAAGGAAACTCTGAATTCAAACCCGGATATGGAGTCCTGTAGGCGGATAACATTGGTACAATAAAACACTCGGCCAACTCCTGCGACGCAAGCGGTGAAAAGCCTGATATTCCCTTTGGGTTATTCAGCGGAGTGTAGAGAAAAGCGATTTGCTTTTGGGAACCAGTTCATAATCCTAGAAAATGAATCCCAGGGCTTGTAGATGTCCTGAGAAGTCTTCACCATCGTCACTTTGTGACGGACAGATTCCAGCAGGGAAAAAACTAATTTTTCTTGGCTAAATCCTTTTAATCCTTCTTGCCACCTATGCCTACAACTACTACGACATATTTTTTATTGTTTTTTAAATTGATATTTTTGAGCTGACCATGTTCATACATACAAAAAGTTTCTATGGTTGCCACATACTTCAGTCCGATTGATCGTTGGCGCTACTCTCTCTTTGTGTCTATTCCCGCCACTTGATATCACGCGCAGGACAATGTATCAGACGTCATGTTTGTTGATACGGTATCAAATATATTCCATCGGACATACGCAAACCAAGTTTTTTTGTAAGTACCATAACTCAAGCCTTCCTCACGCTCAGCAGTGCAACATCAACATGTGACATGTTTCCAGTACAATCGATGCATTTGTAATGAGTAAATTGCTTTTTCTTCAGCGACACCAAAACCTACTGCCAACATTTGTACGAACCTCGGATAAGGAGAGCTCAGGATTTCCCCCCCACTTCATTTGGTGAGATTTTTTTTCTGGAATGATTGGGGGTTTTGCTGGTGTATTATTTGAAGAAAACCAAACAGTAAGTAAAGCATTTGGAACACAATCTAATTTAATCACGGATGATGAATAGTCTAAATCTGTTATTCATGCTCAATTCGGGTTAAATGTGTTATGAGGATTTTAATTCCTCACTTGATCACTTGACTTATATCAATTCACAAATCAATGTACATAAGGAACATGAACATAATGTGCAGAGCCTGGCGCCAACGGCACTGTGTGATTCTTGGAAAATATTTGTTATTCACTGCTACAAGACTTTTTAAGCGTGTCGTCGGGGCACACCACCAGGTCATGCGAGACATTGTGACGGAGCTTTTCAGAGCCCTAAAAGAGTTCGTCACTCGGGACAAGAGAAACAAGCAGCTGTCTGCGTGTCCTCTCCAGAGTGTGCGGAGGAATTTGAAGCTGAACCACTTCTTCACGCTTTACAAGTTAGCCTCAGCGCACACAGCAATGCTGTCTTATTTCATCGACGAGCAGGTCAAGTTCTTAAACCCATCGGGCGACTCGAAGACTAAGACCCATTTTTGAGTTTCTCTTGAACTACTCCATTGGCCTGATGGCTGCTACCAAGTGCCATCATAATTTTTTGGAGTGACTGATGTATGCATCCGGGGTTACGATACGCGAATTGGAGAACATTGACGTCAGAGTCTTGGGACAATACCATCATGGCAAATGTACGTTGTAATCATTTAGTCGAGGTTACAAATTTTACTGGCATTCGCCAAATTTGTGTTCCAGTATCAGACGATACTCTTCTCGCTGATCGCAGCCCACTACACCTCTTTCCACGAAATGCTCGTCGCGCATTACGAGCTGCTTTGTATCACAATTCGCGGGACGCATGCATCCATTGCCGGTGTGATGATCTACGGAACGAAGAGGATTCGTGATGAGTACTTGAACGCACACAACGTCATGCTAAATACACTTGCGTTCTTAAACGCTGACAAAGCACACAAAGTACACAAAGTATTCACAGTTACTGGTTTTGTCAGCAAAGGGCGGCCCGTTTTGATTCACTTGCCGGCAGCATGCGCTGCTACTACAACGTCCTCTTAAAACTAGTGTCTTGTCACAAAAAGGCGAACGGTCATCTTGCCAGGGCGTACTGCCGGCAGCTGCGCGGCTTAGAGATTGAGCATTACAAAACCTTAAAAATTATTTGCAGTAAACTTAATGGAATTCCAGTGCAGTCGATAGACGTCCCTGTCTTAAAAAGATCATCATTACCATCGATCGCGCTGAAGCCCATGGATGGTTCGTGTCTGTTTCACCTTAAGCTTCCATTCAGACGTATCCCCGACTATTCGGATCCATACACGGACTCTCAAATAGCTTCACACAACGATTGATTTGCTGTGAACACATTTACGACAAGATAAATCTTGTTTAAGGTAAATTATGGCTGAATGATATTTACTTGAAAACCTCAATTTTTTAATAATACTATAACATTTTTCTGATTAAGTTCTTTCAAAGCTTTCATATGACACATTAACGAAGTGATAATACTACTGAATATGTGAAGTTGGAAATGGTTCCAATTCATTTGCATCGTATTAGCTTGAATTTTTGTTTCCTGCTTCTATTGTAAACAGCAAATTATCTCACAAAAGGATCTTGAACATTCATATATCAAATTTCTGTATACTGGTCATTAAATATTTCCATTTCAATTAAAAAAAAAAAACAACAACATGAAATGCAAAAAAAAAACAACAAAAAAACAACAAAAAAAACAAAAAAAACATAAAAAAGAAACCCATCATTAAGTATATGAATATGCCTGACATCAATGCGAAGTTATTTTGAAGCGTTTGATTCATTTGTTACAGAAATATATAAATATATTTTTCCAATGGAACGTTGAAATTTTGAATTGGGAAGTAGGGCTTTTAATTTTTATGTTTATGTAATAATAAACTTAAGTGGGACTATTCGTGTAAAAAAAAGATTTCATTAACAGTATAATGCTTTACAAGTCAATGCGAGTATCGTGTTTTTCTCTGTCTTTAAATATAATGATCCCCAAATGGATCTATATACACATTTTCTTCCCTCTAATAGCATTATCTGTATCATCATTCACATGATGCTGGTCCCGGGTCTGGCACCGCCACATGGGCCATAATCAGTGGTTCCGCTCAACATGTATATCTATGGTCGAATAAAAATATAATATGATTAATAAATCTGGCACAGGTCTTTGGTGCAATTTAAAAATACTTGTCCTATCCTTCATCCTGTCCACCAAACTTAAAATTTTGAAAAAAAAAACTTGTCTACACAGTATGACCGACGTACATTTGTTCAACTTGTTCCCTTTGCTTTAAATCCGCGTGAGAGCCTCTGGTATTTGAATGTCTTGTCTGTCCAACAATCTGTCTGTTAAGCAACCAGATTGGTTAACTAGTTTTAAATAGCCTTTATCTTTATAATTTTGAATCTGCCATCCGTCCATCCATCCATCCATCCATGTGGCTATACAACCCGTGAAGGGATTCGACCTCGCTTGCTCGCCCCTTCCTTCAACTCAGTCCTAACAAATGCTTTTTTTTTTCCCACTTAGATTCCCAGCTGTTGTAAATCCTTTTCCCCATCATCCATCCATCTAAGCCTAGGTCTGTCCTTGAGTCGTTTTTCTCTGGTGATGCCTCCTCTTCACTCCTCTGTCATTTGGCATTTTTTTCTTAATGTCCAACCCAGCGTAACCTACCTATTCTTTTTCTGATACTACTCTTAGAGTCTGATAATATAGGCTATGAAATCCCTGGTGGGATCGTATTTTCCATACATTTTATTTATCGTTTTCTTTGTTTTTCTTGTTACGTTTGTACTTTTGAGTACTTTTTGACTACTGCAATATGCCCTTTTCCCGGTGAATATTCTGTCTTTTATTTCTCTAAGTAATTTATTTTAAATTACAACGTGTTTGTTTTGTTTTTTTTTTTTTTTTTTTCAAGTTTCACAATTTTTTGTTAACTTTGTACTTCATTTTTGTTTTTTTTTTGTATTTTTTTTTTTTTTTTTTTTTTTTTTTTTTTTTTTTTTTTTTTTTTTTTTTTTTTTTTTTTTTTTTTTTTTTTTCAAGTTTCACAATTTTTTGCTAACTTTGTACATCATTCTTGATTTTTCTTTGCATTTTACAAATAATTGTATTGAGATTTTTAAGCCTCCAGATGTTATATTTTAAAATGTTATCTTAAATATTCTTGCTGTAAGTATTGCTTCATTGAAATGTGATTAAGTAAACAAAATTTGAGGAGCCATTTTCTGGATTTGATGATTTAGAATATAAATTGATTTAAGTTTTTACATTTTAAACAGAAGCTTCATACTAACTAAACCTGAATGTGTAAAGGAGATAAGGTTATTTTATTTTTCTGTGATATGAAACAGCTTACGCTAAATTTTAAAGTGATATGAGTCATGTTTGAACATTTTTAAGACTGCAATAATTAATAGATAGTACAGTCCAAAGATTGGAGAGAAAAGATTGAAAATTGAGAGAAACTTTTGTTCTTGATTAAGTCAAACTAGCCAGCGTATCACTTGAAAAGCATTTGTTTGTAATCAGATTTGAAACATTTTTAAACCAATGTTACCATGCGGCCCACTATTTAATATATACATAACATCTGCTTGAAGTTCGTTCATTTTATGTTGCATTCGCGTAAAATGATCTTCATTTTTTAGTGTAAATGTCATTAGATGAAATTCTTTGCTTCTATATTATGAACACAAACAGCATTCAATTGAACAGACGTCTTACTTCCAATGCTGATACCTTCAAGTGGGCTTAAAGCATCGTCTCTTATGACTTTATTTTGTTGCTCGTTGTCCACTTCAACAACTTGTGTGTGTATGTGTCTTTTTACTTAATATTATGAGAAATAGTTCAGTTTTTTTTCTTTAAATTTTTTTCCCGTTTTTTCTCGCATCCCTCATAAAAATATACATAGCCCAGTTTGGAGGCCGCATGATACGGCCTTTGCGTTAGGAGACGATGCTCTTCTAGAATTTAATAATTTTTATATTTAAAATATTCTTTTAAAATAATTTTTTGTAAAGTTTTAAACGGTATTTTAGCTTATGCAACTGACACTTTCAACCACAACAAAATTTCTTCATGATTTGCTTTCGTAAGCTACTCTTTGACTGTTTTTTTTTTTAATTTACTAATTATTTATTGATTGGTCATCCTTAACATTTAATTCTGATGCTTTAACTGAATGTTTTCTTACATATTTCTCTATTGACTTCATGTAGTTATGTTTTCTCTATTATCATAAGATATAAATATGTTTTTTTTTTATCATATGATTTGAATATTTTTTCTCTAATATCAAATGATTACCATATGTTTTATCTACTACTACTATAAAATGATTTCATTATTTTTGCTCTACTATACTATGATTTCAATCTGTTTTCTCAACTATCATATATAATTAGATTTGTTTTCTCTCCTATCACATGTTTTAAATATGTTTTTTCTACTATCATATGATTTAAATATGTTTTCTCTAGTTCATTTGTTCTAAATATGTTTAGTCTGCTAATATATGATTTAAATATGTTACCACTACTATGACATTATTTAAATTTATCTTCTCTATTACCTTATGATTTGAATATGTTTTCTCTATATACAAAAAAAATCATTTCAGTTTAAAATAATCCATGTTTATTCCGTAAATTTGAGAAGCAGGATTTTATTAAAATGAGAAATAATCAAGAATGCAAATCAAAAAGAAATGTTGTATAACACCGCTCTCGCCCACCACCACCACCCCAATTCCCATTTAACACAATACAACAAAAGGATGAACACTAAAAACACTTCGCTTTTTTTTATTATGTGAACTGTCTAAAAGGTTATTGAAATTGTTTCTCTCCTGTGTGTGTGTGCGTGTGTATGTGTGTGTGTGTTTGTGTGTGTGTGTGTGTGTTTGGGTGTGTGTGAATTTTATTGTTATTTTAAAGCCAAGCGCTATTTTAGAACTGAATTGACTGAAACTTTCTAAATTTCACCCATAAGTTCATCTTGATATCTCTAAGGCAAGACACAATTCGTTGCTAAAATCGTGTTTAAAATAACAGTAGAGTTATTGGAAATCAGAATGGAATTGATTTTCAGCTGAATTACGGATGACAGCGATTAAGGTAATTTAACACTCATTAACACATTACAGACGTAACCTTTAAGGAAACAGGGTCAGATTTGTTTTAACACTTTTTATTACAACATGTAACAATGATGTACACAAATAGTAAGCAGTTTAAAAAAAAAAAGAATTAAATTAAAGCATTAAAATTATAAGTCGTTGTAAATAAACATAATAAAATTTATTTTTTAATTAACTGTCATATAAATCTTGCTTTAGAAAGATGTTTCCAAAGTGTTAAAAGTTTCCTAAATGACATAAGCCAATTCAAATAAACATTAAACATGTTTTATCAATTCGTTTTAAATTTCAGGGGATTTTATAAAATTAATTTTTTAAATGCATTTGATCATGTATATCTTTTCATAAATAGTAATAAAGACATAAATTTGAAGAGCAAGAGATGGTTTCCTTTCGTGGAACCAATCAAGCTTATTTTGAGTAATGCTTTAAAAAAATAATAATTATTAGAAATTGTACATTTAGGAAATAGTTCTATAGCCCTTCATTAATGCTCGGTACAAAGTTAAATTGACACATCTATTAAATAAAATATATAAAAATAAATTTGTTTGTTTAAACCCTATTTATTTTTTATTTTTTTTTATTTTTTAAAATCAAAACTTCAAGATTCATCTTAACTTACATAGCGACAGTTTAAATCCCATTTGATTAATTTGAATGATGAAATAATTGATTTTTTTACGGTGGTTATCAATATGTTCGTCGCCACTCACTGGATGCCGTGGCCTCTTTCAAAGGGGGCAAGTCGATGTGATGGGTTAACACCTCTTACTTCACACCTGGTAATTATGCATTGAAATAATTTTTTTTGGCATTAAAAGATTGCTTGTAGATGGCTCTCTGAGGACTAAGGGTTAGATTGCTATTTCGCAATGTTTGACATGTTTGACTTGGGAAGGTCTGGATTTTTAAAGCTCTTAGACTCAAAGAAAGGACAACTTATTGGTAACAACAGGCCTTTCATAATGTAAATTGGAGGTGCGCTACCCTAATTAACATAAAGTTCATTGGTAATATCAATGTTTTCTAAAAATACTTAAATAAAAATAAGAAAAGCGTCATCAATTTAAAAAAAAAATAAACATAGGCTCAATAACAAAGTATTGTTTGCACATAAAAAATAATTAAAAATTAAATTCAAAGAAATTTTTTTTGAAATATTTTAAATATTAGCACCATCGACAAAAAAATAGAAGCCATTGATCCTTTTCCCACAATAACAAGAGCGTACATTTCAATATTAAGCATAGTTATTTCAAATCCTCATATGTACTTATTTAGGTCATGCGAACATTTAATTTGTTGGCTTTCATGAATGCTAAGATTACAACTACGTACTTTTTGATTTGCATGTTTGCTTAAAGCAGTGGTTCTTAACCTGTGGGTCGCGACCCCGTTGGGGGTCTCACGTTCCTTTCCCAAGGGTCGAATCAGACCATCTAAAAACACATATGTTCTACAGTTATGAAGTAGCAACGAAAATTAATTTGTGGCTGGGGGGTCGCCACAATATGAGGAACATTATTAAAGGGTCACGGCATTAGGAAGGTTGAGAACCACTGGCTTAAAGGTTTATTAAAATGTGGAAAAAGAACTCATTGATAAACCAACCTTAAATGTCTGACGCTAAATCATGCTATTCCCAAACTTGATTAAAATAGCAAAAGAACACAAACGTTTTTAAAAAAAAGATGACAATATTAATAAAAAATACTGTAAAACAATGCATTTTAAAAGAATAATAATCAGGATTTACATCAAGAACTCAATGCCTTGCATATTGTCTCTTTTATTTCTGTTGAGTTAAAGACTGCCTTAAAATAATTAATTCTAAAGATGGGCAGCAAAATATGGTTTAAACATTGAATACTATTAAGTGTACACAAGTAGATCGTTATTTTAATACTAGATTTTTTTTTGACATCGTAATTTTATGAACAGATGAATATTGAAAATGAATTATTGTATTAACCGTAATGGTCATACACAGAGAAAGACAAACGGCAATTCATTAGTCATCAACTAAATTAAAGCATAGTTCAATGACAATTTTCTTACAACACCAAAAATTCCATCGTTATAGCATTGATGCTAACATTTTTTTTTTTAATTTGAGACTTGTGGGACGACTAAATATTCACAATTTATCAATGTGGATTTGAATTAGTTGTAAAATAATATATTTTTTACTTTATTTTCCCATGAACCAACAGTTTTAAAATGTTCCTCAAGGAGTAAAAAGAAAAAAAGAATAATGAAAGTTTGGAAAATAAAACTTCCCTTTGTCCTACAATAAATAAATACATAGCTGTCACACATAATTGTAAAGCTGTCTAACCAAATCAGTATCCTGCAGTTACCACATATGGCAGACGTATTAACCCATTACCAACTCTAAGCGTGCCATGCAATGGCAAAGTCACCGAATCGTCAATAATAATACTTTTCTTTTATCTGTGTCTTTTTATTTTCTTTATTTATATTTATACATATTTATTTCTATTTTTTTAATTTTTTTATTTAATTTTTTATAAATGTGTTATTTTTTTTTTTTTTTTTTTTTTTTTTTTTTTTTTTTTTTTTTTTTTTTTTTTTTTTTTTTTTTAATAAATTTTTTCTATTTTTTTCCTAAAAATTTTTTTTTTTTTTCATATTTTCCTATGTGGTTTTATTATTTTGCTTAAAGAAATATTCACCGAATTATCCCGAAAAACTTTGTTTTACAAAGCGCAAAATTCATGCAAAAAATAACATTCATTGTAAAAAGAAAGATAACATGGTTGGACATCTCTGAACTAAACAGTCTCTAAAACAATCGGACAAAAGCAATTCTTGTAAACTGATATTTTTTTTTTTTCAATAAATATACATTCCCTGTTCAATGAGAAGTTTATCATTTTATATACTCGTATCAAATATATAAATTAAAAAAAATAAATAAATAAAAACTAATTTTATACGAAATAAAAATAGAAAACATTAAGTACATTTAAATGTTACAGAATAAAAATCAAGATTCCACAATCCCATTTCCTGACATTCAAAATTTTAAAGTGGAATAACTGTTACTGGTCACACACATAAATGCAATGGACATGCGTCATGCGACTATAACCATGTCACCGGTTCTGCATTATAATTCACACATAGGCAATTTTTTTTTTTCAAATTCATTTTTTTGGAAAAATATTATGAACATTAAGGCTAAGTGTGACTTTTTTTCAAATTTTAAGAACAAAAAGTTTGAAGAGTAAAATAATTGTTACAAAAATAATTTTATTATGAACATTAAGGCTAAGTGTGACTTTTTTTCAAATTTTAAGAACAAAAAGTTTGAAGAGTAAAATAATTGTTACAAAAATAATTACATGAACATTATGTATATATATATATATATATATATATATATATATATATATATATATATATATATATATATATTATATATATATATATATATATATATATATATATATATCTATATATCTATATATATATATATATATCTATATATATATATATATTAAATATACATATATACATATATATCTATATCTATATCTATCTATCTATATATATATATTTATATCTTTATATATATGTTAAATGCTCAATTTAAATCTCGTATCCATTTTTATATATTATTAAAAGAGATTATTGAAATGTTGAATATTTTTCTCTTCTTTGACTTTTCTGTGTCATGTAAAATACGAAAAAATTTTTTTGAATATATCTAGCTTTTATACATATATTTTATACATAATAAAATTGTGGAACATTCCTCATTTTACATGATATTAGATTGGTGAAAACGTCACTGTATTCTATCTAAAACTAATAAAATTGAAGTTTCACTCATTTCAAGGCCAAAAATAGTAACATATTTGGTAGTGATATAATGCAATTTTGATTTTTTTAAAAGAAACCTTCAAAAATTTACTTACAATAAAGCAAATAATAGTTTATTATCACTTAATAGAACATATATCTTTCTCATTTTTTGACAATTTAATGCATTAAATCATTGGTCCACAAACTTTTATCTCCACGGACCGGTCAACGTTTGACAATGTTACCGGTCCGCAGCCCGGTGTTTTGGGACCACTGCATTAAATGATCACAACCATATTAAAGCAAGTTGCTACATCACTAAATGATTTCGGCTTATTTCTTCCTGAAGCATTTTGCGATTCGACGCCACATTGATCTGCGCTCTTCGATAGCGTAATTGTAGCAAAATGGGTTGAAAAAACTGTTGAGATAGATGAGCCAGAACGTGAACTCATAAAGAGTCTCGTTCACCAAGCCCGGCCAAAAGGCATTTGCAATGACGACCACCTGAAACGGAAGCCAACAGCAGACGAAAGCCGTCAGAAGGCTGGAGATGGCTTTTATGGCGTGGAAGGCCATTTTCTTGGACTGACCACTGAGTGGGAAACACCCAGAGCTTATTCTTCTGTTGACTCCATGCAGGTAGATTGGATACCTGCCTCCGCCGCTTTGTCTCCTTTCATCTTGGGTATTCACGTACCTGGCCGATGGTCCTTCAGATGAGCGGTGGGCTCTGACAAACTGCTCGAAGCACTCTGCCTGAATGCTGAAACTGCCCCGTGGCTCCTGTGCAGTGCTGCTGAAACTGCCCCGTGGCTCCTGCACAGTGCTGCTGAAACTGCCCCGTGGCTCCCGTGGTGTGCTGCTAAAAAGTGGCTCTGGGCTAGAAACTTCTGAAAGTTCTGAATTTTCGTTGGGGCTAGATGGCACTGACTTTTCCTTCAGGCCAGTTGGTACTGATTTTTCAAGGGGGCTGAATGGTATTGAACTTTCTTCGGAAATTGTTTCCATGGCATCATCATCTCTATTATTTGCTTCAGCATCTGGAGTGTCTTCACCAGACATCAAATTATCTTCTTCACCAGACATCAAATTATCGTCTTCACTACCTTTTAAGCCACATCCACCAGAAACTGATTGCTCAGTATTGACATCGATACAAAGGCGACAAGGATCTTGATCCAAACGCTTTTTACATGAAAGTTGATATCGTGTTTTCCGGTACTCTTCATCGCCACTGCTGGGGTCAGATTCAGTTTTTGTGTGAAGTTCTGTGATATCAAGCTCTGGTTGTATGTCACAAGTAGCACCACTGCGCTGTATGAGTCGGGGAATCTCTGGAGGATCAGGTCTTAATCTGCAAGGAATGAGGTCCAAGGAATAATCATTTACATCTGGATCTGGTCTCGGCCTGAACACTGCATTCCTGGCGGCACATTGCCTCATGTTGTGGGTTCTGACTTCTCTGCCACTGTCGCCAATTTCTCTGTTACGAATGCTGAGTCGTCTGCTAAATCGTGGCGTGCTGCCAGGACTGTCGACATTCGTTTCTAATGTTGCCGCATGGGCATCTGTCCCCAGATATGAATTTGTTTTGTCCTTCGGTGGCTTTATAGGTCGTGGGTCTAGAAAATATTTTAGTGAGATTGGATTGTTTGCGTTCACGCTGTCAGCATCTCCTCTGAAAGGGCGTTGACAGTTCATGATCAAACTCCTGCGGAACATTTCGTACTGCATCTGCGTGGTGTATGCAATCTTGTAGAGACAAGCATACAGTGTTCCAATGAGGATCAGGGTAGGCCAAAAGTAAATCAACGCAAGATAGAAAGAAAGCAGTCCCTCTCTTGTGAACGGCATGTCACACGAGTGGTTCAACTGAAATCTGTTATACTTGGAGCGCCTCCAGGCCAATACGTAAATGTAGAAAGTAATCGCAGGGACTAACCAGGCGCTGGAGATGAGACCCAATACTTTGTTTTTTGTGCGCCACAACATGTACTTAGTCGGGAACTTGACTGTAAAGTATTTGTCTATCGTAATCAGGACTCTGAGGTACAAGGAGGCAACCCGCAGAGTCCAGTCGGTGGCCAGGAATAGATCGCACGTCCACTCCTCCAGCATCCAACTCCCAGTCAGCGTGTACTGGGTATACAGCGGCATAGAAAGCACGGCTGTCAGCATGTCGGCCAGAACTAGTGAGACGATGTAGTAGTTTTGAGGGATTCGGTACAGTTTCTCCACTTTGAAAGCGGCCAGTACTATGCCGTTTTCAATCACAGTCACCAAACATACCACAGCTGTCGCTACGCTTAGGGCTGAGATAGCGCCCGTTGAGTAGTGATCTTCGGCGGCGATGTTTCCAGGGCTGGATGGGGCCTCCCCTCGTATGAGCGGTACATTGTCAGCAAAGATGAAAGTAAGGATGGATAGGGCTAAATGTGACATGCTGTGACAAAATCTATTTTGTTTTCAGTATGATTGGGTCAGAATAGAATCATTTCCGAAGATGTAATTCAAAATATCAATACATGTCCCTCATTTAAATAAGATGCTTCCTTTCATTGCTTTCTAACGTTACGGACTGGTAAGTCTGAAAGTATAGGAAACAATACATTTATTATTCATGGCATTTAATGTCAAGTCACATTTTAACCAAATCAGTGAATATTTTTCACGTTCCTTGAATGTTAGTTTTAGGGGCTCTACTCAACAATTTGATGTTTCTAAAACAAGCACATATAATGTTAAAGATTTCAAGATAAGCCCTTAATCAATGCTCTTTTATATACATGGATTCAGAAGAAATATAAAATTATTGGTGAATCGTAAATATGAAGCAAATTATTTATTTTTTAATACTGGATCTTCACTTGAGTGTATCATTCATTTTGATATTGTTGATATTCTTTATTATATGGGCGTATGGTACCACTTCATGTCTTCAAATATACGTATTTTGGCAAGACTTAGTCACATATATTGGCTTCTAAGTGCCAAAAACAAAATATTTTAAAGGTAAAACCCTTCGCTCTTTGTTTTACGGTTTTACTCCTGTATTTAAGAGCACTGTTGATTTAGGAAGCATTGCCTTCACTTAATGATGCGCTTACCAGCAGAACGTGTTGAAGGCAGCCGGTTACAATCAGGTTTCTGGCTAATTGATTGTGTCATATCATTGGTTATTGGGATATTTTATTTTGAAACATCGCAACTTTCTGATTTTGACTTGACGGGTTGTTTTTCTCATCTCTTGGGTGTTCAGTGTTTGAGAGTGTATAACAATTTTCAGGAACAATGGTGTGTTTGGAAGGACTTTTTGATACCTTGCAAGAGCGTTTAGGAAGCACACGTATTTTATTTATTGATTTATATGTAGATGTTTGCTTCGAAGACATTGAGTCTTGAGATGCATTATTTGAAGTACGTTGAGTTTTTATCTCTAAACGTTTCGGAACAGCGTCTGTTTCAGTGGTTAGTTTAAAATAAGTGACATTTTTAGAAGGGGCTGTTGCTATTGGACGAATTTTAATTTTGGTCGATTCTGAAATAGGGCATGATGACCTGCTTATTTTCTGTGTAGAAGACGTTTGCATATCCCTTTTATTTGATGCAGGATGGCTGTCTGATGCAGTGTGTTCACATATACACATGTCTCCAGGAGCTGTGCTGTTATGACGTGTGTGCTCTGAAACGACGGCGTCGTTTAAAAATGTGGGTTCGAAACCCTCTGAGCAAACAGTTCCCTTAGTCTTGAGAATGCTTCTCAAAACAGGGAACATTTCCTTTTGACCTTTTGAAAATACAAAGACTGGATCAGTCTGTTTGGAAACGTGATTCGAAGCCTTTTCTTGAGCTGTGCGCTCTTCCATCACGCCTTTTTTAAAGTTGTGGGTCCTTTTATCATGAACGTTTACAGCAAGACAATCCGAAGTACAATTTGTGGTGGCATGTATCTTTTCCAAAGGGCGTGTCAGCTCTTTTTGTCTTGTAATTTTCCACCGATCACTGCTATCTGCTAAAGTAGCGCTCTGTAAAGCGAAAGTGCCGAGAGTTCTGTTCTTGTCGCAAGCTTCAAAATTCACGTAGCTCCAAGAATCTCTCGTGTTTCCTTGTGTCCCGTCGGTCATGAGGCTGTCATTTATTCCATAGCTGTCGCACAGTTTTAGATTTCTATTGAGCCACGAATTGGGGTCGTCGCCGGGAGCAAGGATTTCGTCGATAAGCTCACATCCCAATAAGTATTCAATGAATGAAGAATCGCCAGAGTCCATGGTATTAGCATTCAGGTCTTACATAGTTTGAAATACCTTGGATAATACGAGACAGTCTTTTGAAGTCACACAGGTAAATCCAGATTTAAAACTTAATTGTTCATTATCTTGTACAGGGTACTTACCCCCACAACCCACCCCCACAACCCACCCCCACACCCACCCAAAAAAAAAGTAAGGTTGCAAAATATGAAATAAATTCGACTTGATACTTGATACTACACACAACTGTTAATGAAAGCAATGCAACTACTACGGGAAAAAATAAAGAACTTAAATATTTTGTAATTTCAACCCTCAACCCCTAAAATTACAATATAGGTGGGCTCACGATCAAGAGACTGTCAATATACTGTTACAATCGAGTGTTCTCAGTTTTGAGCGCCACCACTATATTATCCCCATTTCTCTCATCATCGTCAGGATCATTCTTGGTGCCTGAAGCGCTGTTTAACACAGGCTCGTTAATCTCTACATCACTTTGGTCTTCAGCTTCTGAGGTCCTGCTGGCAAGGTTGCTCTCCGTAGCGCTGTTCAAACCAATTCTGATCCTCAAGTTTTCTCCTGAGTAAGTGCCCGCGGCAGCAGTACACGCGGCAGCAGTACACGCGGCAGCAGTACCCGCGGCAGCTCCTTGAAAGTCGGGAATGTTGCAGATCCAAGGCTGGTGAATGAGGTCAGAACTGCCGGGACGTGTGGTGTCTGGGTCCATCACGAAAATGTCTTGGGGGGTCCAGCTGTCTGAAGCTTCGTCATCTATAATGTTCCTCAAATCTACTTCAATTCTATCTAACACCGTCAACGTCTCCTCTGAGGCTGCTACCATATACTCTGTAGGATACAAACATGTGTACGAAGTATGTAGAGTGGGCCACTTGCTTATGTAACATCTTAATTCTAACTTTATATGTCTTGATTTTTATATTTTTTTATAGTTGACCAAATGTTAAAAATTATAATTTAACATTGTTAAAAAACTATTTTTATTTTGTAATTCAATGGAGTAATATATGCAAAGATTGTCTTAAAACTATTTGTCAAAGTAATGATCCATTTGAATTTAATCTGACCATGCTAACCAGAGAACGTCGACTAACTTTGTCCATGGGCTACTGGCTACTAACCAAGAAGGCCTCTCAGAGTTGATATATTACTCCTCAGGAACGGCAAGTTTCTTCTGAAAGCGATTTCCCTTATGTGTATATTTCTTGGGAATGTCCTGCTCATGTTGTAGGCAAGTGTTATCTGCTTGCCAACTAAATGTATTTATGCCTCCTCCGATGGTGTGGTAACTGAAAGCTGATTTATTCTGATTTCCGTCTCTTCTATGAATAAAAACTACTGAACTTAAGACGGTAGAATAACGATTACCATACTAATGTTTTCTTTGCCCTTATATGGCAGTGGGAAATGTCAATGTTAAAAAAAAAGAAAAGAAATAACTGCCTCAACTATGTAAGGTATTTAAAGAGGTTTTTTTAGCAATAAGATAATGCCTCAAAATTTGATAAACTTTTGTCAGCAAGCTTCAATTTATAATCAAAATCATTTAATGTGTTGTTTAAAAAATGTCTTTTAAGACCCAAAAGTCGCACCCAAATCGAAAGGTCTCTGCATGTTATGGGGCTGAACTTTTTAACGCACCAAATTTGAAACTCCGCCCATGGCTGCTTCGGATAGTGACCGGTTGGTGACCGGTGGTCAATCTGGCGTTGGCGGCACGGGCGTGAAAAAAGTGCCATTGGTCCATTCAATCACTTATAAAATTTTAAATTTTTTATAATTTCTTTTTTTTTTGTGTTGATAATCACGCGGGATCACGTCATTGTTATTTCATGTTTAATGCATTTAGCGTCTTTGATCTTTCATAATTTTCGAATAGGATACCACTTTTATTATTGCACTCCTGCATTTTAAGGTGGTTCAATAACTAACAAGGAAACAAATATATTTCAAATATGTTCTATGATTTAGGAAATATAATTTGCAATTGGCCTACACTTCAGGCCGTTGTTTTTAACTAACAGATAATTATTTGAAGGGAAAAAAATACTTTTGTTTAAAAGATGACGAGTTTGTTTTAATAACAAAAATAAATATATATACAGCAATATTGGATTAATGAACTATAGTCCCGTTACCATGGGCACCAGAATCATAGATCAAGTAGTTGGGTAAAAAAAAAACTGATATTATCAATTTTTAAGTGGGTCCTACTAATAAACGATTAGTTAGAAAAACAAAAAAAACCAACAACAACAAACAACAACAACGATCAACTCAAACAAAACTACCAATGAACCTAAAGAACCAACATCAGGATAGAGCAAACTGAAATAATAGGTTATATTAAACAAATTTAATCAGTGATAGCTGTGGTAAGAAAACTTTTTTATTGCGACACCCTTCCCTTTCCGCACACATTCAACGCCAACATCTGACTTTTGACATTGTCAAGTATTTAAATATATATATATATTCTCCATGTTTTTAGTTTACTTATGTTCTTTTTGACGGAATTAACAAAAAAGGCAGATTGTGTGTCACAGGGTAACGTCAGTCTTAAGGCATGAAAGAACAGACTACAATTAAAACGAATGTTTTATGATTTCATTATAAAATTTAAAATAATTAAAATAACCCCAGCGCTTAGTGCATCTCTAGCAATGACCTACTGTTTAATCAGCTTTAAACAGACTCAAAGAAATGTGTTTACGGTGGGATACGGCGACACCATGAGTACATAGAATAGACAGTAATTAAACTCGCGAAGAACTGATAATTATCTTTTACAGTAGCAAAGTTCGCTCTTATAAGTTGACATCATACGGACCATCGAAATAGCGATAAAAAAAGACCCCATACAATTTTGATGACATAATTGCATATTAAAACTTCAGTTTGAAACGTAGAGCAAGCTTCTTTTGTCCTAGGGCTTTCCAGAAATATGTCATCATATGCTATTCCCCAGTTATGCCACATGCTAAAAATAGAACGATTTACCATCAGTAGCAATCATGACAATAGTATCGCGGTTCTTTTCACTGACTGCACGCTAATCAATACGCCGCCCATGGGCCTCGCGGCTTATGGCGCAGATGTCCTAAGTACGTCGCACGACCTTCCCGCCATGTAGACCTACTCGTCTTCTTAATCTGTCACTAATTTGAATTTGGCGCCATAATTGCTGAGCGCACTTTCTAAATCCCACACTTTTCAATGCTCTATACTCATAAACACAATAATTTACAACAAGCAAGTATGGTGAGATCCATTGAATTAACAAACGTGGGGATTCTTGCCCGTTCCGACCAAGGTGGGACTTTTTTCTTTATGACGTGGCGGAATTTTCAGACAACTGCAGAACTGCATATACTTTTTTTTAAAAAATTATTATTTGTGTGGTAGGTGGCGGCATCATTCTTGGCCCGCCCCCACCCCCCTCCCCAATCGGCTGCCTCTAACCCTAGCTACGCCACTGTCGAAAGCATAACAGTCAATGCACACTTTTAATAATGAAAGGAACGTTTAAAAGTAATATCTAATGGTTTAATGTGAAACCTGCTGGCTTTTCAAAGGAGGCAAACACTCTTTTATAATTTTATCATTTAGACTACCATGCATTGGTTTTGGCGTCAGCCCAGGCTAACATTTTTTTTTATCTATATATTTATTTAGGGGCGGAATTTTCGTCCACTGCATAGTTTTAGTGGGGGGTGGCAAAATATTACCTCAACCCCCTGCGGCATTAACCCTAACTACGCCAATCCATCCATGTCAATATGTAGAGAATAATTTATCGTAACGCACGGTGACACAAAAGATGGAAGAGATCATTTATTCCATCACAAGTTCAATAGTCGAAATGATGGCATTACATTGAAACCATAAATTAGTCTTAACCATATGGTAGTTGAGCATTTACGACACCACCACCTTACTTATGATTCTACGAGACCTGACCAATGACTAAATATTAAATGCGGTGTTCAAGGGTGCGACAATTCAGAAATGCTTATAATGTCATGTGCATCATCAAATATTGTGAACCTGACATCGCGGACTTATAACCAACCTATATGATGACTTAACGATGTCAGGTAAAAAAACAAAATTAACAAATACCTGTAGAAACAAAGCACTTAATTAGTTAAGATCACGTACCTCGCTTGGCTGGGCTGTTGGCTAACGGCATCTTGCGATGGTCATGGGTTGGTTGGTATCTCTATATCTCTCACTCTCAGTGGTGACAGCTGCTGAGCATGTTCAAACGGATCAGTTTGCTGTTAACAATGCAAGCTGACAACAATAAACAAAGAAAGGGGGAGAGGGGGTGAGGGTCTAGATTGTACTTAGCCACGGGCAAGCAACATCTGCAGGTAAGAACAAAAGAGCTAGAACAATGGTACCATAAAACACGCTGTTAGGTGTGGAAAGTTTGCTCGTGAGTCGAGTCACATGAAGAGTGTCACCAATCAGTGACTGCGCTGTGAGATTTTAATCGCTATTGGCCCGAGATTATTATACGAGATCTAAAACTATTTCTGTCATGGAATCATTTGAAAGTACAGCTAAGCATTCTATGCAAAAAAATATTTTATTTCAAACGAAAAATCTACGTAGAACTTTACTAAGAACGTATGCTTCGGTCTTTAATTTTTTTACCTGTCGATTGCCTTTTTAGCATTGTATTGTCCTACTTAAGGTTTTCCCCTACCATATGTATATTTCTTATTGCTTCAATCTTAACGCAGTACTCCCGTATTTCTAATAAAACAAAGGGGTAGGGTATGAGTTTTTAAAAAAATATAATTAAAAAATCCTAGTTCACCGCATTATAAATTATACAAGTAGAATCGTATCAGGGCCTAAGAAATCGTGGTCTAAGAATCACTGGAGGAGAACAAACTAACCTGTCACCACTTAAGTCACTGCCAGAAGAATCGCTTCAGGGCCACACGAATCCTGACTAAGAATCACTGGAGGAGAATAAACCAACCTGTCACCACTTTGGATACGGATACGATCAACAAGCGCATCGCCCTGGCGCCAAAACTCAACTTTTTAGATAGAGAAAAAAATAGACACGTTAGTGTTTCCATATATTTGTAAAAATTCCAAATTTTTTCTTTCTTTTTTCATCCATTACTTGCACATACTAAAAGGTTTAGTTTTTGTGAAATACTTCCCGGCCTCCACTATTAACTCAGAGGAGAGGCAGTCATATCTCAGATTAGAAGCAGACACAAAGTAGTAATTTGTGGATATCATAACATCCCCCCCCCCCACACACACACACACTTTTTATTTTGAAGTCATGCCAATATTAAACCAAAATGCGATCATACTCTTTAAGTTGGGGCCTCAGATATTATTACAGTTTAGAGACATTTTTTTACAGCCTTAATCTATTTAATCCTACTATTTGACGTGAGAATAAAATAACGACAGGCGAAATAGAAGGTGAGTTCTCTCCGCGATTAAAAGGCTTCTTGGAGAAAAAAAAAATCTGAATTGACAAAAATATTAAAAAAAAATATTCAAAAGTTACAGAAACTGTGTTGTGAACTGATGAATGAGTCGGGGGGGGGGGGGGGGGGGGGGGGGAAAGGTCATTATTCCCCTCTTTTTTGTGTTCTCTCCTCAAACTCCTTAAACAAGTTTGTGATTAATTGATCTTTAATTAGGACGGCAGAGCCCAAAGTGTTTAACAGTTACACCGTCATTACTAGAGACGGATTATATTGAAGCGTTCTTATCTACGGTGACCGAGTTGGACATGACTAAGAGGGTTTACTATTGAGGTTACTTGTCTCAAAGGGGGTCAAATATTTGATGAGGTTGTCTAGTTTTTTTTTTTTTTAACCAATTTGTTGACGACTTGTGTGTAAAAGGCTCGGCTACAATAACACGTCGTCATGCACGAGTGAACCAATAGCCTTGAAAAAAACAAAAAAAAACATCCTTTTAAAAAAAAAAATGCAAAGCGAATCAGAAATATTATTTTAGAGCATAAAGACTCTGTATAGTACTTAACATTTGTGATATCGCAATTCTCATTTTGATAGCCAGTTAACATCAGCATTAACTAATAAATGACTTAAACAAAACGGGGTGGGGAATTACCAGTCCACGGCCAAGATGGCAGCTTCTTTAAAATTGCAGCCAGATTAATTTACTTAACACATGTTTCTCAAATGAAATTCTATACATTTAAATATCTCCATGATTTCAGTGATGCCTCTGAAATTATGAAAAAAGACATGGACAGTCGTCACTCACCATATCATTGGTAGTTTTTTGCAGACTCACTGTTTTGCTGACTCATTAGTTGTATATATCTAATATAAATGCCCATTCAGATATATTTTAATTTTTTAAAGTTACATAGGTGTACGAGTGTAGAAAATGTTGAAGAGGATAGGCAGTGTTTATACGAGTGTAGGCTGGGTTTATACGAGTGTGGGCAGTGTTTATACGAGTGTGGGCTGTGTTTATACGAGTGTGGGCAATGTTTATACGAGTTTGGGCAGTGTTTATACGAGTGTGGGGAGTGATTATACGAGTGTGGGGAGTGTTTATGCGAGTAGGGGCAATGTTTATACGAGTTTGGGCAGTGTTTATACGAGTATGGGGAGCGTCTATACGAGTGTGGGCAGTGTTTATACGAGTGTGGGGAGTGTTTATACGAGTGTGGGGAGTGTTTATACGAGTGTGGGCTGTGTTTATACGAGTGTGGGCAGTGTTTATACGAATGTGGGGAGTGTTTATACGAGTGTGAGCAGTGTTTATACGAGTGTGGGGAGCGTCTATACGAGTGTGGGCAGTGTTTATACGAGTGTGGGGAGTATTTATACGAGTGTGGGGAGTGTTTATACGAGTGTGGGCAGTGTTTATACGAATGCGGGCAGTGTTTATACGAGTGTGTGCAGTGTTTATACGAGTGTGGGTAGTGTTTATACCAGTGTGGGGAGGGTTTATACGTGTGGGCAGTGTTTATATGAGTGTGGGGAATGTTTATACGAGTGTAGGCTGTGTTTATACGAGTGTGGGCAGTGTTTATACGAGTGTGGGCAGTGTTTATAGCAGTGTGGGGAGGGTTTATACGTGTTTGGGCAGTGTTTATACGAGAGTGGGGAGGGTTTTTACGAGTGTGGGCAGTGTTTATACGAGTGTGGGGAGGGTTCATACGAGTGTGGGCAGTGTTTATACGAATATGGGGATGGTTTATACGAGTGTGGGCAGTGTTTATACGAGTGTTGGCAGTGTTTATACGAATGTGGGGATTGTTTATACGAGTGTTGGCAGTGTTTATAGGAGTGTGGGAAGGGTTTATACAAGTGTGGGCAGTGTTTATACGTGTGTGGGCAGTAGTTTTGCGAGTGTTTTGAGGAGTGTTTATACGAGTGTTGGCAGTGTTTATACGAGTGTGGGGAGTGTTTATACGAGTGTGGGCAGTGTTTATACGAGTGTGGGGAGTATTTATACGAATGGTGGGAGATTTTTTACGAGTGTGGGGAGTGTTTATACGAATGTGGGGAGTGTTTATACGAATGTGGGGAGTGTTTATAAAGCCTTAAAATATATATAAAAATACATTTAATATAAGGAAGCTTCTTCGCGGATTTCGGCATATCTGGGGCAGGTTCTGAAACCTAAATCCAGTGGGGTAGCTAGGGGAAGCAAGGGGGACATATATCCCCGGTCGACACGTTAAGGGGCGCCAAAATGAGTATTAAAACAAATTATTTAATTTTATTTTGATGTAACTAATGTACCAAATACGTTTGCAAGATGGAATTTTGGAGCTCCACAAATATCTTCATTACAAGCCAGTTGGCAAGCATGATTTTTGCGCCCCCTTTGAGCATTAAGTGGCGCCATTCTACTCATAAACAAATGACACATCCAAATGTAGGGTTGCTGACTGCGTTTTTTTTTTTAAATCAAAGATCTGTTCGAGTTCAAATATTGTTCTTCATAAACTGAAAGTGGCATCTGGTTGTAACAATTATACAGGTTGGATAATTTTGAGTCGAAGATAGGATTTTACGTGAGTGCAAGGAAGATAGAATAATAGTTCACATAATTTGAAAAGAGAAAGATAGATAACAAGCATTCGTCTCGTTGAAAATAATCTGTAGCTTTCTCTAACTTGACGGCAGTTATCAACCGCCTGCAACGCCAGTCTTAGAACCCGACAGCGAGAAGGTTGAACCATACCGCCAGGATTACAACATACAAGAAGATAGGATTCAGACAGATGCTACTGTTTATGCGGAGGAAAAATCCAGAGACGTCGTTGTTGAACAGATTCAACAAGTCGATGAACTTTCTGACAGTAACGAGGACAATGAGATTGAAGAATTTTCTTTTGATGAAGAAGCTAAAGATGGTGTTGTTCGTGTTCATGCTGTCCTAAGATTTCATGATGTTGGCTACTTAGAATTTGATCAAACGACAAAGCTATCGATAACACCACAGCCTCTTCGTGATGAATTGATAACTCTCGGATCTATATCCTTTCAGCATAGAGGCAGTCTATCGTCAGTAGCAGGTGAACGTTCGATTACTACGTCATGGTTTAAACGCTGACTAGCAAATGGAGAGGAAGTAAATCGCTCGTGGCCATTATATTCACCAATTACTAGAGCTGCTTACTGTTTCTGCTGTCTAGTGTTTACATCATCAAGTTCAAACTCACGATCTTCATTTGAGTTAACCAATGGTTTCAACAATTGGAGAAAGCCAGAAAAACTACAGTCTGATGAAAACACTCTCGGCCACCGCAGAGCTTTTATTACATGGAAGGAAGCCCAGCGGAGGATAATTGATAAAACTGGAATTGATGTCCAGGTCCAAGCTCAAATTAAATTGGAAAAACAACGTTGGTGCCATATTTTGAAAAGAATACTTACCTACATTGAGTTTCTAGTTTCACAAAATTTGTTTGGCACTGCTTTGCCATGGGGAACATCTGCATAAGGACGAGGATAAAAATGATAGAAAGTTTATCTCTGTGGTCAAACTCGTTGCTCAATATGATCCTCTGTTAGAAAAACACATACAACATTGCAGAGAAAATCCAGGTTCAGTATCTTATTTATCACCGGAAATCCAAATTGAATGTACCCAACTACTTGCATCGACTGTAAGGAATCAGCAGTTGAGTGAAATCAGAAAAAAACAAGTACTACGGTATCTTACTTGACTCAACACCCGATCTAAGACACCAGCTTTATCAAGTCATCAGATTTGTGCTTGTGGATTTTCAAACTAAAAAAGTAACCATCCAAGAATCATTTTTAGGTTTTCTTCACATTTATTCCAAAGACGCAGCCAGCCTTGAAAGAGTTATCGTAGAGAAACTGGAATCTGATAACATATCTCTAGCCGACTGTTGGTCACAATTTTATGACAATGCTGCTGTGTTGACTGGGCATATATCCGACCATCAGCAGCGAATATGTGCCAGAAATCACAGGGCATTGTTCGTCAACTGTGACAACCACAGCTTAAACTTAGCAGGAGTACACTCAGCTAAACAGGATCCAGTTGTTATCATATTTTTTGGAACAGTTGAAAGTATATATTTGTTTTCTCTCGTTCAACAACTCGTTGGGAAGAATTAAAAAGAGTTGTGCCAATCGCAGTTAAGAGGGAGTCTGAGAACACGCTGGAGTGCACGATCAGAAGCTGTTAAAGCTATCTATGAAGGACTAGATGAACTAGTAGGGCTGTTGGAAAAAATCTCAGAAGATGCAACTATGACGCCTGAAACGAGAAGTGATACAGAAACTTTGCTGGCATGTATTTTATACTTTAACTTCCTAGTTTTGTTACATTTCTGGAACATCATACTTGGGAAAATTGATCCTACTATGAATTTCAAGGAAGAAGCATCTGATCTTGAATCGCTGGAGCAAGAACTTTTCAACATTCGTGATAATTTAGCCAGGCTGCTAACAATGGAAAAACAAGATGCACAACTTCGGGAATAGAGATTGAGAGAAGGATTAGACAACATCGGAGGATGCCTGGAGAATTAGCAAGAGATGCAAGACTTTCTGCAGATGAAGAAATTGCACGTGTTATGAACAGCGTAATTGATAGACTCCAACAAGAGATATCACTATCATTTTGTCGTCTATAAAGGTAAACACCAAAATTGGGATCTTTACTAGACGTAAAAACTCTTCTAGCTGAGACAAATGTCGATACGCTTCGTCAAAAATGCTTAGATTTTGGAAATTTATACGACACTGACGTCAATGGTAACGAATTGTGAACAGAAATCGGATACTGCAAAATGCTGCTCAGTACCCGGACTGAAGTTCTACCGGAAACTCCTTTGGATCTGCTTGGTTTTATTGTTTCATATGGAGATTACGTATTTCCGAATCTGCGCATTTCACTGCAAGTACTTCTAACAATTGTTGTTTCAATTGCAAGCTGTGAGCGATCCTTCAGAAAACTGAAGCTTATTTTGTCTTATTTACGTGCTTCAATGGGACAAGATCGTCTGAGTGATCTTGCACTTCTTAGCATCGAAAAAAAAAACACTTGAGAATATTAATTTTGACAACGGGATTGACGAGTTTGCGACAGTCCAATCAAGGAGGATCAATTTGTTGTAGACTATGTCTATTCCAGTCATGTATAATTAGAGAATATATTTTTTTTCAAATAAATTGTTTACAATCGTATAGAGAATTATTAGTCTGTATTCTATTTCATTAAAATACAAGATGCTTCGAAAATGAACCATATCAACCGTACCATTTCAAAATTTTCTTAGGGGCTCAGACTGAGCCCCCCAGACTCTATCGGTTCGAGAAGGGGCGCAGACTTTGTGTCACGTCCCGTTTGCATATGACCCTAGCTACGCCACTGCCTAAACCTCTTTATCAACAAGGGTTAACTGTATCCAGCATAACTTGTTAGACAAGCAAGAAAACAAACTGTATCTTGTATATTCAAATGAAAATTCCAATATTTACTGGTGTAAAGAAAATAATTATAGAAAAGTAAAAATGAAAAGCAAACATTATTTGAAACATGTATTTTTATTTATAATTAAGGCAAACAAAACCATATAAAATTATTTTTTTGAAATTATCACTATGGATCCAAAAAAAAGTATAATTTTTACTACAGAAGCCAAATTGAAATAAGTAAATACACTCATCAGATTAAACAAATAAAAACACATTTCATGAACAATGCGAACTTAAACGCCAAATTAAAGGTATATAATTTGAACCTTATACAACAAATTTATGACTAATTTATTTCACACGGATTTCAGATGCCGACCAAATCATGGTGATAAATAAACTAAATAGTTTAAAATAGATGATAGATTTTGATAATTTAAAAAAAAAATTACTTTAACTCTGTAAAGGGGATTAAGCCATGAAATTCTTTTAACAAATTTGATAAAATATATTACCTCCTTTTATTTTTTTCCCAAATGAAAATTATTTGATTAGTGTTTCCTTAGCGCACATTATGCTTTACAGTTGGATAAGTGTCCTATTTTAAGTTTAGTTTTCTTATATATAATATGTCATAGGCCTATGCAGTACATTGGATGACACAATTGCGCCTCTCTTATTTTTAGTATTTAAATCTCATAGCATTTGGAGTTTTGTTAATGAAATATATTTGGACACTATGACAAGGTCCAAAAATCCGTGTGAAATAAACAAAAAACCAACAAAACAAATAGTTTAGTCATAATTATATTTAATTATTGTCAAATTAAACACTTTTTTCTCGATTATATCTTTAAATTGCGCCAATTCAAACACTATCAACGACTAATATTAATTTGTATCTAAAGGGATGTTGCGTATCTATGTATTCGATCTAAGTGCTGCAATGCATTAATTCTGTTGGTATCAGGGACAAGGCAGTAATCGAAACGTTCAATGGTGAGTGAAAAGTACAATCCATACTTAACATTTACCACCACCAGCTGTTGAAGGATGTCTGAACAGCTCACCGATGCTTAGGTTTCGCTGTTGGAAATATATATATATATACACGCTAGGTGGCTAGTTCTATAGATTTGTCTCTGGTTGAGCTGGCTATAATGGGTTTTTTAAATTATATTTTTTTTTTATAAATGGTCTATGCTTTCCCAGGCAGCAAAGACCACACTCTTACTCTGCTGTTTAATAAAATGGCGAGGTAAATATTTGATACACCTTAGACTTGGAGGTTGGGAAGAAGTGGGGGGGGGGGGGTTGTATTTTCATGTTTCCCTTTATTTTGAGTTATATGTTTGATAATCCACTACGGTTTTCCTATGAATCGTATTTATATGTTTTCGTAATCGCATTTGTATGTGTTTATATATGTTTGTATGTATATAAATAAATAATTTTCCAATGATAAAACAAAAAAATAGGGAACGAAAGATGTGTTTAGCATGACCATAAAGTTGAATACCAATCAAAGAGTATCTTACAATCTCAAAATTTTAAAAAAATATTTCAGAATTGTTAACCTTTTAAACAAACCGATTTGCTTTGGGGTTGAGATCGCTAATTTGTCAAGGGTCATTACATTTTGCTAAAAGTTTAATTTCTAATTTTATGTTACTGCTAGGATGATGAATTACGAAGAAGTTTATTGTCTAGTTTTACAGTCGAAATCAAAACAAAACACAAATCAATCAGAAAAAAAAATTGCAAAACAAAACGCAAACAAAACACAAACACGTGGTTTATTAGAAGGCATATTCCACTCAGTCTCTGCTACAGCATACTGGTTAATTTCTCTTTTTGGCTACGCATACTTGAAAGCTATTTTTCTTAAAAAGTTTGGGGTTGCTACATATTGTAATATATCTCAAATTATAAAGACCTTGCTTCATACAACATCCATCGATGCACTGTGCGCTGTCATCGCAGATAAAGCCTAGGTAAAGGACAAGATAAAAAAAAAATTAAAAAAACAAACATTCATCTTGGTTAGGAGTATACAATAGTTTAGAGGCATAGTCAATGTAACCTTTAAAATCTGTAAATTGTTTGAGGCAACTGGTCCATAAAGGGCAATAGTTATAACTTATACATAGCCTTAAAAGAAACTTGCAAGATTTTTGGCAAATTTATACTTTTCCGCTATATCCCTTAGACGTCTAAAACACATTCCCGGACATAGTATCCTTCATCTGTTAAAGGAATGCCATAAATAACTTCAGAAGATAAAAATTCATTTAAAAAAAAAAATGTGCATCTGTTTTGATAGCTATGATTCGATTACAATGAGGACAGCTATCGTTCATTGTTGGGCACCAATCAATACATTCATTACTTGTTTTTGACCGACCTTGCCAAAATGCAAGACCATGACACTTGTCAAAACTGTAAATATTTTTTTTTTTTTTTGGTTTAATTATTACTTTTGCTCGTCGCTGCCATCTGATTTTATACGATCAATTGACATAGTCTATGTTCAAGCTAATGATTATAGAAAACACATTTGACAAACGTTTTTCTCTCTTTGATCAGTAGTTTTTTTTTAGTATACAATTTTCAAACATACACAAGGAACGATATATTATATTTCAAACAAGAGAAGTTGATTTCTTAGTGTTTTGTACGGCGATAACTCAAGCTAACTAAGAATAATAAGTTTGAACATTTTGAAGAAATTTAATATTTAACTTTTAACGAGAGCTGCTTTGCTTTGAGAAAAGATGAAAATAAATGGGTGTATTATTCTCCAGTTTTCGATCATTGCTAGAGAAAGCATTCAGGAGATATAAACAAAGATCTTGTCCAGAAGTATAACTAAAAATACGAACACACAAAATGTTAGTTTAAAAGAAGCCGACATGAATCGATAATAGTATAAAGTTTGATACATTTATTAGTATCTTACAGTTTAAAAAAGACTCAAGACCTCGAACGAGTTAAATCCTAAACATTAAACCCCTGTGATGGAACCCACCATGTGATATCACCTTAACCTCCATGAACAATTCCACAAACACCTGTGTGGCTATGTTTTAGTAAATTGTAATTAAAATTCCCTGAGTTAAGACAGCTCCAAGAGACGGGGATTTAACTAACAGAAAACGTTTTTTTAAATATTTTTTTTTAATTTAGAACAAAATAAATAATAAACACTTTCTTAAAATACTCAACAAAAAACCCACTCGTGATGGTTTTTATTTGTATGAACATATGTTCAAATGGTGTTTTAGTGTGGACACGTACACATAAGACTTGATTTCGAATGCATTTAGGCCAGCAGGGGGAGAGGGAAATAATTTCAAATTTAACATTTAGTTATTTTAACAAAATAAAATGTGACAGCAATTATAAGGGGGGGGGGTGGTGGTAGTGTACTTCTTTTTTATCACATTTTTATCTGCCCTTTACAGATTGTCTTGCATTCAGTCACCTGGCGAACGAGTCCTGAAGGTGTGTGAGTAGTCGTCGACGTTCTTACAGAAATCTTGGGAAGTGGTTAAGGTCATCAAAATACTAAGGCATATTTCGTTCCTCTTGCACGCCCCCGGATAATGGCAGCCGCCACACTGGATGAGGAGAACTAATCGGAAGTTAATGTCATAGCACACTTGTTTGTGAAATTTTAAAATGATCCCGTGGAAAGCTGGCCGTAACATGGAGTGTGGTAGGTAATCATCTTGTACAAAAAGGGAAACTTGAACAAGTTACTCCTTGGGAAGAACAACGTTTTTTTTGTTTTTTCCCGCCCGCTTCACTGTTTAAAAACAATCTGTAAATTGCCGAAAATAACCCCCAACCTTCTAATAAAAAAGAATATAACATTTAAATAACCCATAAGGACAATGTTTTTCGTATAAATACGTTATATGAAGATTTATTGAATTTATTTAATTATGCGCGATTTACGTGTTATTAAGAAGCGGTTATGTAATTGATTTTAATTCTGGTGAAATCCCGTGCCATATTTTTAACATTTTCTCCCTCAAAAAATTCATTTTTAATTTGATTGCATACACAAATAAGACATAATACATAAGCAAATAGCTAGAGCTACACAATTAAATCTCCACACAAAAAAATAAAAATCACGTAACCATTGAACAGATTCTTGAGGGGGGGGGGGTTAATGATGGGGAGCGGGGCTGAAAATATGACAAAATGTGTCGTTGTTAGTCACGACTCTATGGTCTATGTTGGATTTCGATTTTATGATGGAAAGTGGGTCAATTAGCCGTTCGAAATTATGAATTAAGCACATAAAAACACCAAATAAAACTAAGGTAATATAAAGATTTTTAAAAAAGTATATCTTTTAGGCTGAGCTATGAAATGTCTGATCATTAGATTATGACCAAAACAAAAAGAAAAAAAAAGAAAAAAAAAAAGAAAAGAAAAACATTATTACAATTTTTGACTGTGAGGAAACAAGACCTGCCAATAAGTTATTTTTTTCTACTGTACCAAATCAAGATTCACCATTAAGTTTGGTTTGTATGTAGCAGCAAATCAAGGACTCACCATTACGTTTTTTCCGACAGCGACACATAAAAGTATCATCACCAGCCTCAACTTGTCTGATCTAACCATTCTGTCTGGCTGACAACATCAGATTACATGAAATTATTCTTGCGTTGATAACTAATTATATGCGCAGTAAGTTAGTAACATAAATTGATTTCAAATTTCATAACAAATAGAACACTTAAAAGACATAATTACTTTTCGAATGATCTTAATTTCGAGAATCGTTCGCATCATATAATTAGTTTTAATTTTCAGCTTGTTATTTATTTACTTACTACTAGGTATAAATAACTATTTGAAGGAGACTTACTGTGTTTGAAGATCACCTACCAATGCGTCCACACCAAATGATTGGATTGTTATCTAGTCAAAACGAATTATTGTCTTGGGCATATTAATTTACGTATTGTTTGAACAGGACTTGGTTGAAGGATGAAGTGCCTATACATTTTTTTTTTAACAAAATCGAAAAATCAGTGGCGTAGACAGGTTTTAACATGTGTGGAAAGCGAACAAAAAATTTAAAGGTTTACTAAATCCACCACCAGCCACCGTTTTAAAAATTCAATCATACTTTCTAACAGTGTCCTATAAATTGTATGTTTTTCAAGCAATACGTCAAGAAAAAGCTCTGCCCGAGTGGGATGTCGGAATAATGTATGATATATCACATAATGCTTTGAAAAATATGATAGGAGCTGGACTGTTACCTTCGTAATTTTTTGGGAAGGGGAGCTGACATCGCCTGAACCTAACGGTCTTGTGTTTAAGAAGAGTAAGTAGAGCCCAAATGACATTTTTGAAAAATAAAGTCAAAACGCAAAGAAGAATTTCGGAGCATACCTGAAATGAGTTTCAATGCATTTTACAACTTAGCGTAGAGCAAGACAAACGTCGCTCGAGCAAATTTAGTTGTCCAAGCTATTAATAGTTGTTTTTTTTTAAACGAACACACTGCTGCTTGGAATCAGTAGTGATAGGTTAATTTTGAGATAAGCCAGTTAATACCCCCTCAAATTCAGATTCAAATTTGTTCCACAACATATATTAAATAATTATATACGCAGTTAGTTAGTAATATAAATTGATTTCAAAATTTCACAATAAATAGGATATTTAAATGACGTAAATACGTTTGGAGGGAATGATCTTAATTTCGAGATTTTTTCGCATCATAAAATTAGCTTTAATTTTCAGCTTGTCATTTATTTACTACTAGGTATTAGATTAGCGTAATTTTCAAATGTTTTTACAAAAGCAAATCTAAAGTAAAAATAAATAAATAGCCCAACCAAAATTAATTGTTAGCTTTTGTTCCGAGTACACTGCAGCTTGCATTCAGTGGTAACCGGTTAATTTTTTAGTTAGAGATCTTTTTTTTTTTACTGTGTTAAGTACACGCCTCTCTTAAGACATAGGCATTAGTGTTTAGAGCTTATAACATAAGAGAGGCGAGTGTTTAATGTAGATGGGTTAAGTAAGATGCGTACTTGTGTCCAATAAAGACTGGTTATGTGAGATGTGTACTTGTGTCCAATGAGGATGAATTATGTGAGATTTGTACTTGTGTCCAATGAAGATGGATTATGTGAGAAATGTACTTGTGTCCAATGAAGATGGATTGTGTGAGATGTGTACTTGTGTTGAATGAAGATGGATTATATTGAAATGTGTACTTGTGTCCAATGAAGATGGATTCTGTGACAAGTACTCTTGTGTTCAATGAAGATGGATTGTGTTAGATGTGTACTTGTGTTCAATGAAGATAGGTTAAATCACACTTGTACTTGCGTCCAATGATAGGCCATTCCTTGTGTTTAAGGCTTAAGGGCTCAGAGAGTCGAGTCCATGTGTTAAAATCATTTAGGTTAAGATATGCATTTCGTTGAGTGTAATTCAGATGAAATTAAATAGTCACTTCCTTCTGTTTAAGTTAGATAAGTTAAGAGACGCATGCCCTCGTGTTTAAGTTAGATGTGTTAAAGAGGGGCATGTCATGGTACTTAAGTTAGATAAGTTAAGAGAAGCATGCCCTCGTGTTTAAGTTATAAATGCTAAAGAGGGGCATGTCGTCACGCTTAAGTTAGATAAGTTAAGAGAAGCATGCCCTCGTGTTTAAGTTATAAATGCTAAAGAGGGGCATGTCGTCGTGCTTAAGTTAGATAAGTTAAGAGAAGCAGGCTCTCGTGTTTAAGTTATATATAATAATAATAATAATAATAAAGTTCATTTCAAAAACACGCTTCATCCCCAAAGGCTCGAAGCGCGGTACAAAGTCAAAAAAAACAACAAATCTATAGTTTACCACATTTAAAACAAACGCAACACGACAAAAACTAAGTACAAGCAAACCAAGTCAAAGTCTTTCTAGCCATTTCAACCATAAGCAACACAGCCATTATGCATTAACTGGAAAATAATGTTGACAATCATCCCAGAAGGTGTTTGCGAAATAGATGTGTCTTTAAATCGGTTTTAAAGGACTCCAGTGTCTGGTTGTTTCTGAGATCGACAGGAAGGGCGTTCCAAATTAGTGGACCAGCAAATGCGAAAGTGCGCTTTCCGTAAGTCTCAAGGCAAACACGTGGTGTCGAGAGTTTGCCACTATCGGATGAGCGGAGCTCTCTAGTGGGTACATAAGGCGTCAGCAGCTCTTTCAGATAGGACGGCGCCAGGTCATGTAAGCAGCGGTAGCACAAAGTTGCGATTTTGTACTCCATGCGAGCACGCACTGGCAGCCAGTGCAGCTCTCTCAGAAGTGTTTTTGCATGGTCAAACTTGCGTTTGCGGAGAACAATGCGAGCCGCATTATTCTGCGCTATTTGAATTTTATCCAGGAGCGTAGCTGGAAGACCCACCATAAGAGCATTGCAATAGTCCATGCGTGATAGCACAAATGCAGACATCAGCCTCTTTGTTGCATCAATTGTTAGGAAGGGCCTGATGTGACTAATCCTGCGCAGCTCTAGAAAAATCGCCTTGCATAGCATGTTAATATGACTTTCAAAAGTTAGTCTTCCATCTAGGTAGACACCCAGGTACCGCACTGTTTGAGCTAACTCAATACGCACACCTGAGAGAGTAATGGATGTAGTGTTATTTGCAGATTTTTGCTTCTGAGCGGTCGCGATGGGGAGCAGCTCAGTCTTATCATCATTTAATTTGAGCTTGTTTATCGTCATCCAGTGCTTAACCGACTCCATTGTCTTCTGTGTCATACTGAGCAGCTGAGGGAACTGAGAAGGGATCACGGATTGATGAAGTTGTGTATCGTCCGCGTACATGTGATACAACATGTCAAACTGCCTGATCTCTGCGCCCAGGGGCTGAATGTACATCGTGAAAAGCACCGGGCCTAGGACCGAGCCCTGGGGTACTCCGAATTCGATATTAGATTTCTTCGAAGTCAAGCCGTTTGAAATAACTGACTGCACCCGATTAGTCAGATACGATCGGAACCAACACAGGACGGTATCAGTGAGACCGAACGTTTGTTGCAGACGCTGGAGCAATATGCCGTGGTCGAGCGTATCGAAAGCTGCCGATAAATCGAGTAAAGACAAAATCGATACCTTGCCCTCATCACAAGACGACAGAAGGTCGTTTACGACGCGCAACAGGGCTGTCTCAGTAGAGTGATGCACCCTGTATGCTGACTGGAATGGTTCAAACAAGTTAAACTGAGTGAGGTGATCCTGGAGTTGGCGGAGAACGACTTTTTCTAAGATTTTAGAAATAAATGGTAGATTTGAGATGGGGCGATAATTTTCCAACACATTTGGATCAAGATTTGATTTCTTTAATAGTGGAGTAACGATTGCCTCTTTAAAAGATGATGGAACAATACCAGTAGTTAAGGACTGATTTATAATATAAGTGATGATGGGGACTATTTCATCCAGACATTCATACAAGAGCCCTGCTGGAAGAGGGTCAAGCGAACATGACTTTCTTGGGGTATCAGCGAGGATTTTCCTCACATTCGATTCACTGACCTCAACAAATTCAGCCATAGAAGAACCGTTGAATATTGAGAATTCTGGAGCAATATCGATGCAACTGTCAAGTTTCGCTCTGATCCTCTTAACTTTTGTAATAAAGTAGTCATTTAGAGCGTCTGGCAGCTCTTCTACAGCAATGTTATTTGGCAGAGATGTAGCCTTGTTTTTACCGGTCAGCTGACCTACAATGCGAAATAAGTCCTTGCTTGAGCCGCTGCCTGTAATCTGATGACTAACATACTCAGTCCTAGCTGCAAGGACCAACCTCTTGGTTCCTTCCCTGTGGTCAACAAAGATTTGTCGGTGCACAGTCAAGCCCGACTTCCGCCATTGGCGTTCTGCACGTCGCTGCTTCTGCTTCGCTTCCTTAATTTCGGGCGTGAGCCAAGGGGCGGAAGGGCGGTCCGTAACTCGCCGTGTGGACAGTTGTGCATATGCTAAAGAGGGGCATGTCGTCGTGCTTAAGTTAGATAAGTTAAGAGAAGAATGCCCTCGTGTTTAAGTTATATATGCTAAAGAGGGGCATGTCGTCGTGCTTAAGTTAGATAAGTTAAGAGAAGCATGCCCTCGTGTTTAAGTTATATATGCTAAAGAGGGGCATGTCGTCGTGCTTAAGTTAGATAAGTTAAGAGAAGCATGCCCTCGTGTTTAAGTTATATATGCTAAAGAGGGGCATGTCGTCGTGCTTAAGTTAGATAAGTTAAGAGAAGCATGCCCTCGTGTTTAAGTTATATATGCTAAAGAGGGGCATGTCGTCGTGCTTTTTAAGTTATATATGCTAAAGAGGGGCAGGTCGTCGTGCTTAAGTGAGATAAGTTAAGAGAAGCATGCCCTCGTGTTTAAGTTATATATGCTAAAGAGGGGCATGTCGTGGTGCTTAGTTAGATAAGTTAAGAGAAGCATGCCATCGTGTTTAAGTTATATATGCTAAAGAGGGGCATGTCGTCGCGCTTAAAGTTAGATAAGCTAATTGAAGCATATCTTTGTGTTAAATTAGATAGGCTATAAGAATTATTTTCGTGCCTTTAAGATGTTTTTCTTTATTAGAGACATTTCCTTTTATTTAAGGCTCATGGCTTGAGGAACGCTCATATTTGGGCTTACTTCTGATGGGTCAAGTGCGGGCGTGTCCTTCTGTTTAAATAAGATAAGTTATGACATGCGTGTCTTTGTTATGGTTGATGATTTAGTAGTGAAGTGTCTTGGACAAAAAATAATAAACCCCACCCCCCCCCCCCCCCCCCAAACAAAAAAAAAAAAAAAAAAAAAAAAAAAAAAAAAAAAATCGACAATTCCTTACCACCCACTATACTTCTTCTTCTTCTTTATCTTAAGGGCCCACGATCAATTTATTGATCATTTTGGCTCCTATGCATGTAGATGGGCTTTGCAATGTTTCTGTTACTGGTGTTGATGAGCAAATCATCCACTAGGGGTTTGAAGGCTTGAGGCAATAGACACAAATGTGTCTAGTTTTGTCGCCTCAACCATTCCTTTTGAAAGATTGTTCCAGTCCCTGATTGTCTTGGGCAGGAATGAGCAGCTCCTGTACTGGCTTCTTGCTGTTATGAGCCTGAATTGCCTGTCATGACGTCGTCGCCTTCTATGGGGGAGAGGGACGAGTTTCTGTTTAATTCTGGAACAGTTGACCAGCCCATTTTTATCTTGTACATCATGGAGAGTCTGGATTGTCGTCGTCATTTCTCCAATGGTGACCTCTAGTGTTTCTAGCATGCTGCCAACACTAGAGGTATTCCTGTAGCGGTTTAGGACAAAGCGTGCTGCTCGTCGCTGGACCGCCTCCAACCTGTCAATGCTCTTCTGGGTAAATGAGTCCCAGACTGAAGATGCATAATCTAAAATCGGACGGATAAAGGCTTTATATGCTCTTTCTTTCACACAGGAGTTGCCAATCTTTAGATTTCGCCTTAAGAACCCTATGGTCTTGTTTGCTTGGTTATATACATTGTTAATATGCTCGTCCCAGCGGACCTCTCTTTGAATGGTAACACCCAGGTACTTTACGGAGGAAACTTGCTCAAGTATATGACCATGCAGTTCGTATTGGTAGTGTAGAGGAGTACAACTTCTAGAGATTGATAGTGTCTGGCACTTGGCAGGGTGAAATTCCATGTCCCAGCTCATCTCCCACTCAGCTAACAGATTAAGATCCTGTTGTAGCTGGTCCTGGTCAGATCTGTTGGCGATCGTCCTATACACTGCTGTGTCATCTGCGAACAGTCTTGCCTGTGATGTCAGTTTATCGGGTAGGTCATTAATGTATGCTAGGAACAAACAGGGGCCCAGGACTGATCCATGGGGGCCCCTGACTTCACCCCTGACTTGCGTTTCATCGTTACACTTTTTGCAGGCTTCTGAAAATTATGAATATAATAATGCAGTGGCTCACTATGGTGTCCGCCACTGTTCAATGTAATGTCCCATCTCCCCACCCCCAACCCCCACCCCAAAAAAATGCTATATTTCATCACTGAAACTTGAAAACCTCCTATCGAAACCTTGCAATGCAGATTGATTTACAGGCAGACTGACCAGGTGTGCAAAAAGCCATTAACTTATTGTCTAAAAATAATGTGAACAGTCACTCAGTACATTGAAAAAATCAATAAGCTGAAGCCTACTGCCCCTTACTTAAGACACTAAAATAATTGCTCATAAATCAGAATAGTAGTTTTGCCTTATGGCGCCCAGTGCCATAAATAAAATTAATTCACTCCGTTTGTGGCGTGCCCCATGCTTATCATTTGGCACTAAATATCGCATATTTTGCACCATGGAAGGTGATGAACAAATGGCGAGTGCTAAAAAGAAGTTTGGTAAAATCTAAAGCTATTTTGCGTATACTTGAATTTTTTTCTTCTTTAAGACAATGTTCAGGTGGTATTTGAAACTTTCGCAAGGGATGTGCCAAAATAAGCAATAATAATGTTCAAAGACATCATTAAATACCGCAAAGACCGCCCGCCTAAGCTATACAAAAAGGCATATGCTACAATGCAAAGATCTTCGTAAAGAGTTGAATCTTTACTAAATTTATAAAAATATGATTCATAAATACTTAAAAAAATATAATTGAATTTCAAAATAATAATGTCGACACTTTTTTGTTTTGCTAAATCGAAAAGTTTTGGCTGGTGAAAGGGGAGTGGGGGCGGAGGATAAATCCAAATTTAACCAAAAAATGCTTTTTTCTTCAATTTTACTAGGACACGCCTTTAAATAAACTTTGTTCGTTATCGAGCCTTAAATCCGCACTCCTATGAAGCATTATAGAGTCAGTTCTTTGGAAACCCAGGGGCCATAATAGTAAAATAATTTAGTGTCACGTTCATTGCATATTCCTTCAGATTGTCATAGAATATATGCTAAATATCAACTTGCATATCTATCAGAAACATGTTAGCAGTGCTTTTATATTAGAGATAGCAAAAATGACACGCCGATAACGATATACATTTTTTTCTCTCTCCAATGCAAACCCCAAGAAAGGCGAGTGCATTGTCTTTTTCATGACACATTCATTTAATAGTTTATCAGAGCAGGGACATATTTCTATACAAATTGACTTACGCTTGTTTTTTTTTTCTTCAAAAATTGAAAATAACTTATAATCACAAATAAAAGTATCATTAAAAAAAAAATAAAAGCAAATATATAAATTATGAATTAATATACAATTTAAAAAGTTTATTCAAGTAAAACATACTACGTCTTGGAAAGTTAACCTTTTACTGGGACAAGAAATACTTCCTAATGTTTCGTGAATAGACCTGCTCGGTTATACCCCGTGTCTTGCAGTTAACTAGACGACGCTTTTTCTGAGCCTTGGCTGATAAAACGTGTCACCGCGTTAAGATAAGAATGCCCTTCGTCTCTTACATTAAACATTAAATAAAAGCTCATAGATAAGTTCATTTAACCTGGAAGTACATTAAACTAACACTTGTTAATTAAAAAAAAAAAAAAAAAATTATTAGTACACAAAATGCTGATAAAACGTGTCACCGCGTTAAGATAAGAATGCCCTTCGTCTCTTACATTAAACATTAAATAAAAGCTCAAAGATAAGTTCATTTAACCTGGAAGTACATTAAACTAACACTTGTTAATTAAAAAAAAAAAAAAAAAAATTATCGGTTCACTAAACATTGGAAGGGAAATACAGTTTTTTGCAACTGTTAATAGAAAAAATGTTTTGCGATTAGTTCAATTGACAATAGTCATCATGTGTAGAAGTCGTGAGATCTGCTCCGAATTTATGTAGTGATTGTGTTTGAATAGATTGCATATAATTGCAAGAAAAAAAACAGTGAAAAAGAATGTAAAGCGGGAGATTTGCAATGGTTACCATGGTAAAAAAGATACACGTGTCAAATGCAAAGGTTTTTCTTCATTAATATAGTTTTCAAATATAGGTGTGATTGTTATCAGCACATGCTTAATGCATGTTAATTAAAGTTTTTTTAAAAACAGTTTCCCTGTCGCAATGACTTGGTTTTCTCCATGACCTTCTTTTATTAACTGCGTGAAATAACCTTAGACGAGGAAAGTATACGGCCTTGACATCATCTCGTTTGAGGCAAGTAGAATTGTCAGTGTAAAATACATCTTAATACCTACAGAATCTTCTTTCTTTTGGTCACAACACATATTTTTTTCGTCGATTTTTGTTTTAAATATAATTTTATAATCACAGCTTGTGATATTTATGTAAATATCTTCACCTACGCATTATGTATTTGTTACTGTGCTTAATAAAAAAGGATAGTGTTTTATAAGCAAATCGACTTAATAATATGAATTTGTTCATCTCAAAGAGAAAATAAAGCATTTATTTGCCTGGAGATGAACTCACTCGGTTGCCTTAAGTTAGAACACTCAAAGTTTCATTTGTCGTAAAGATCAAGTTCTATGAGGATCGACACTCATACATAGCTTAAGTATCAATATAAGATAGGCTCACAATTCTTGTTGATTAAAATGCTGGATGGGATCGATCTCATCCCAGGTGATGGGATCTTCATGGAAAGCAAGGAGTGTGCCATTGCAACAGCAACTGTCTACTCCTGCTCCATACCTTCGCGAGCATCAACCACTTAATACTATAACTGTATTTCGCATTCGCAAAAGCAAAAGAACTGCCCTGGATGCACCCTCGATGAAAACATAGACAACTCATTAACTATGTCATATTCAGAAGAAAATAACAGTTAGGAATGTGTGTAGGAAAGTTTGTGTGTGCTGCAGACTGCTGGACAGACCGGACTGCTGATCAATACTAAACTCAAGCGTCACAAACAAGCCAAAAGCTGACAAAGTAGCAAGACGATTCCCCAAACGTTTGGACATCTCAAATTTGAGAGTCAAACTATCAAAACAGCATTTGTGGGTGCTGCTCTGGAAAGAAACAACGTTAAAAAAATACTTGTCATTAATCAAAGCAATAATCTATAACAGAGGTTTGTATTTACTGAGACTCTGCCCCCCAAAAAATTAAGACTTGTTCGACGAAAAATGTGTAGTAGTCAAGTAACTTCTGGACGACAATTAAATTATTCTCAATCCTATCTGAACTAAGCTAATTCCCCAACCAAGGATGACGCACAGCAAAAATAAAAGATGAAAAAATGGAGCAAAATCTTTGTCAAGTGCAGGATAAATTGTTGACTGATAAGACTCACTTGATCATTCTGCTAAGACATAAACATTTAATCAATAGCTTTCTAGGAAATTAAGTCACAATTCCATGATGAGCCCCTGAAAAAATGCTTAACATTAAATGGCAGGACGATTTCCCAGATACCGTGGTGCGCACAAGGATATCCTGCCAAGCATTTATACCTCTAGCGCAGTTCCATTGTGTTGGTTGTGAGAATATCAGAAGATCGCTTACACATAACACTATTTTATGGCACACTCGGGAATCGCAGTCGGTTTGTATGCTGATGAGTCATTGATTTGTATAGCATATAATAAATTAATGTTTAGTACACTAGAACTTGTGTTATTATCTGAGAGAGAGAGAGAGCGAGCGTGGAAAGGAATCATGGGTAATAAAGGGAGAGACTGCACTCAGGTTAGCACATTATAAATGAGTAAAACAGAGTAGGGTTAAACCTGAAAAAAACGAAAGGCAACAAAACAATGAACGTCTGAGCGACAATGTTGACAGGACAAAACTTATTATCACTTATCATCCTCACAATCTGATAGCTAAACGTGTTTTCCTTAAATACCGCTCTATACTACTAGCAGACACCGACACACGAGAAATTTTCTCCTCCCCAACCCTCTCATTGATTTCAGATGGGGTCCAAATCTGACAGACCTCCTTGTGCGCAGTCGTATCAAAGCTGCCCCCTCCCACTTTGGGACCAAGCCATGTGGACGCAGCCGTTGCAACACTTGCCCTATTGTTGTCCAGAATCAACGCACAGGTTTCCCTAAGGGCAGTTTTCAAATATGCAACGGTTTCCTATGTACAAGCATCAACGTTGTCTACGCCATTGTCTGCACCCGCTGCCAGATGACGTACATATGGAAGACTGGACGCCGACTCTCTGACATGTGTACCGAACACCTCCGTAACATTACACAAGATTAAACAGTGTCTCGTCTCCAAACACTTCAATAGTAGCAACCACCAGGATTTTTCAATAAGTGCGATCGTAGCTAGCACGAACACGCCCAACTGGGTGAATTTGAAGAGCAGGCTTATCATGAGTTTTTGAACATTGACGCCACATTGTATGAATGTCATGTCTCTTTCCACAGCTTGAACCTAGCTCCACCAATCCACGTCCCGACCTATATCGGTGGGCTTACTTCTCCTCTTTTCTTTCCTTGTTCCCCATTCAATCTCTCAGTCACTTACTTTCTGTCACAATTCATTTGCTGCCCATGAATACTACTTCTTAGCTAAGTGCTATTATTTTTTTTTATGTACTGTTTTCAGTTGTTTTGTTCGCTGACGAAGGCTTCCTGCCAAAACCTTTGTTGTTTTGTTGCGTTCCTTTTTTTCAGGTTGAACCCTACTTTGTTTTACTCATTTTACATTAAGCTTATATCCAAATGATAAAAACATATTTGATACAAAGAAAGATATCTACAAACATATGAGGTATTATTGATTTTTTTTCAGTAGCTGTTTGGAATTGAAACTATATTTAGTCACGCCCATTTAAATGGGAATCCAAAGAGGACACATTTCGTGTCAAGTATATCTATCAATTGACACTAAGGTCATTACACATTTCATTTATTATTGTTTGTTGTCATTGAATAAAACACTAAAAAATGTCTGTTTTCATTGAATACAACACTGAACTTATTTTTTGTTGTCATTGAAAACAACAAAAAACACATCGCTTGAAGCATTTTAAAACAACACTAAAAACATTGTTTGTTGTCATTGAAAACAACACTAAACATTTCGTTTGTATTATGTTTTTTAAAGTTATTTCGACGTACACAATATTTTTTTGTCTTTACCATTTTGCATTCTGGAATAAATGGGAAGGTTTTTCGAAGCGTGAGAAGGCCACCCACAGCTTTCCATGTGAGAAGCATGGATTTTCAAAATTTAGTCCATGCACTTGTAGCGATTGATCCACCCATGCAGTAGCTGTGTTTGAAATTATATAAAGCTCATTTAGTACATATAAACAAATTTAGGGCCCCCGACCCCAAACGTAAAACTGTATAATTGATGCACTAATTCAGAAACCTACTGATTATGTAACATAGAAACTAACATTGCGCAGTTTTTATTTGATTCAATTTCATCCAACAATGCAACAGCTTTTTCGGAAATCATTTTCACGTAGCTCATACAAGAAAATAGAACGGTTTTCGGGCTCCCAGCCCCACAGGGAAATTAACTTGTGTTTAAGTGATTACGCAAGCATTTAGTGATTCGAAAGGAAGAAAAAACACGAAAATTGTGTGACACGTTAAATGCTTCACATCATTTTTTTTTTTTAAATTTAATTTTTTACTGGTTTTCAAACTTAATGATAATGTCGGTTTCAGAAAGTCATGGATGGAAAACATATTTTATACAAGGTTATTATCAAATAAATACATATGTATAGAACGAGAAAAAGAGAGAGAGAAACTTTAACATCATCACAGTAAACTGACACGCCCTGTGTGGTTTAATAAACTATTCCGAGTAACTGCTTTTAAAAGAGAGTTCACGCTGACATTTCAGGTAGCATTGCTGTACCCGTATACATGATACATAAAAGGCAATCACATTAAGACTTATAACGTATATTATTTTTATGACCGCATTTTCAGTTTGACAACTGTGGGGGGAAAAAAACATCTTGGCTTGACGTGTTGAGAATGTGAGTATGAAAAAAATCCTACTTAATAATATGTTTTAATACATGAAAAACTTTACAAGTGGCAATTAACTCATCTGGTAAAGAAAGAATTTATTACAAAAATAAAATAATTTAGTAGTCCTATAGTTGAGAACGCAAGTTACAAAATGTTACAAGATCGACAGATTTTTGTATTTGTGTGGGTTAGAGCAGGGTTGCGGGAAAATTTTCTTTTACAAGATGTTATATGACACTGTCAAAAGATGGATTAGGTGGCCTCAGTTCTAGCCGGGACTTAAAAGAGAGCAAAGTCCAGAATATGTAATCGAGTTAGTATGCCCTAATTATTATTATTTTTTTAAAAGTTACATAAAACTGAGTTTATAGAAAAATTGGTAAAGAAAGCAATTGTAAAGTAGCAACAACATTAACAGCAAAAAATTTCAGTTCACAATGTCAGGCTCTATGGTGCCATGCATAGTCTGAAATATGTTTTTTTGTCTCGCGACATAGGCTTTGCTTTACGAACCTTGTAGTTTCGTTATTTAAGACATGATTAATTGTTGCCCTTAATGGATATGAGGCAAGGGTGGGTCGTGACAGCCCTTGTCGATGATTCTTATCATGCAGCCTTTGATGGAACTGCTCCTAGGCAACCGTTTCTTCCCAGCTGCGATATGACATGCTCAACGAAGGAGTTATGTTTGGAAACCTTTTTAAAGGGCGTCACACTTCCCCCCCCCCCGGATGGGAAGATGTGTTTGGGGACTTTAAAATGTATCCATCCAGCCCATAGAAAGTTTGGGAACGTAAAAATGTATCCATCAAGCCCATTGAAAGTTTGGAGACGATAAAATGTATCCATCCAGCCCATAGAAAATTTGGGGACGATAAAATTTATCCATCCAGCCCATACAAATATGCATACATGCATACATACATACATACATACATACATACATACATACATACATACATACATACATACATACATACATACATACATGCATACATACACACATACATACATACATGCATATATATACATATATATATACATCAATACACACATAAATACATTATTAATTATATACATACATACAAACACGCTTACATAAATACTTACATACATAACATACATACAAACAAACATTCATACTTGCCTACATTCATGCATAAATACATGCATTCACAGAAACATACATGCATACATACTTACTTACATACTTACATCAATACATACATATACACATCATACTCATATACTTACATACATACATGCATATCATACATGCATTTATAGATGCATACATACATATATTCATACATTCAGATATACATACATTCATAGATACATACATGGATAAATGTTTTAAGTGCAAACATGATGGAAGCCCTAGATGAAAAGTTAAACTGTGTCATTTAAAATATAAAATTTGTCCTTAAAACAAACATTATGGGTGCAAAATAAACACTGATCCCTTAAAACCTTCACATTCTATAGCACTATTCAATATATTCCTTATATTAGATACAAGGAGTTGTTTTTTTATTTATATATTATATTAGTTCTTTAAGGATTTTGGTTTCTTACAACGATTAATGAATAGATATAAAATAGATATGAGGTAGCTTCAGCATCAGGCTCATCAAACGAAGCGATTATAATACGTTCTGGGTTTGTTTAAAATAAATGCTTGTGATTTTCTATAACTTTATGGAAATGGAATAAAATTTAAGTACGCCAAAAATTAAACAAATATTTTTTTTAAATTTTCTATTATGTTTAAGTATTATTATTATAAATTACAAATACATTTAAAATAACATTTAAATAAATGTTTCAAGACTTGTATCCGAATTTGAAACAAGTGATTTTTTTCAATTAGAAAAAAAAATTATGAAACAAAGCATTATTATTATTTAATCATAATTACATTTATCGCAAAAAAAAATAAGCATCTGTTGTTTTTAGTGCGTTATTTAGTGGGTTCTTAATATTGAGAACATTCCTTTTAATTAATTTAATCTAAATGTCTTTTATCAATATCAAAATAAAATATCGAATGACGTCATCATATAGAATTATTCTGTTAGATGTAAAAACATTGAATGCTTACTATTATACTAAATTTATACTTCAAATTTTAGTATTTGCTTACTTTCAGATGACTAACACACGTTTTAGCGATGTCAATGAAAATACAGTGATTAACTACTCAACTACTGTAAAGAGTGCGGATACTATCTTGTTGAATGACATAGCATTGACAACTAATTTTGCTATAGACAGCTGCGTTAATTTCACTCTTGGAATTGTTGGAATAATTACTAACATTATAAATATGCTGGTGTTGTTTCGTCATGGAGTGGATGATTCTAAAAACATTGTCCTCTTTGGCCTATCAGTGGCTGACATGATTTATTCGTTTAGTGAAACATATGGTAGAATAATGTACATTGCTCTAAGAGTTGATTTATTTATAGGATACGAAATTTCATTATTTTACATTGTATGTTTTGTGTACTTTAGTACATTTGGTATGGTCACCAGTGTTTGGCTTGTGTCACTTATCTCTTTTGAGAGAATGATTGCTGTTTGTTTTCCATTTCATGTTTCAAGACTCATGTCTCCCATGAGAATGAGGTGTATGGTTGTATTAGTATTTACGTTTATTGCAGTTCTCTACAGTCCTTCATTGTGCATGTATTACTTGGATTTAGCTTTTCGCACAGGCTTTAATATAACTATATTAAAATATTTTACAAGGAGAGAATATATTGACAACGAATGGTGGATATCTATCATGCTAGATCACATTTTACCTGCCTTTGAATGTCCTGTACCCATGATAAGTATAATAATTTTTACATTTGCAACAATTTTAAAACTAATAAAGGCAAATAAGAGTATGGGTAGCAGTTCAACATCAAAAGCCAAGCGAGTCAATGAAATGAGATCAATAAAAATATCTCTCATTATTTGCGGTTGTATGGCTTTTTCAATATTAGTACCTAATGCCTGCATTGAAGCTTATCCAACAATTTCGGGCGATAAAATACCGAGTAACGCATTTGTGTTTATCAGATCATTCAATCTACTAGCAGTCCAATTCAGCGCTACCATGAATTTCTTTATATATGTAGCGTTGAGTTCAAAATTCAAATCCACATGTTTTGATTTGTTTAAATGCAATAAATAATCATAGTAGAGACATATAAGTACCTATGTGTCACCATTTATAATAATCTAATTGGCATAAAAACGACCAAAGTATGTCTAAAAGTTCAACCAGCGTATTCTCTCTTTTTTAAAAAGTTGTAGTATTTTGGCTTAAACAAAAGAGAATAAACTAATTCTACAATGCAACATTTGGAAGCCTACTAAGCTTCAGCATTACCTGTTGGTGTGATATTTATCGTCTTGACATCAACACTTGAGGAAATAGACTAGTCAAGAAACTTAGTAACATCACATAAGTGAAGCCTCATTTAATTTAGGAAAAAATGCTCTTCTTAACCTAAAAGTATTTGGTATTTTACATCCCACCTCCTTTAACACATATACCTAAGATGAACTAGACCATTGCGAATTCCTTCTCCAAATTGTAATGCCGAAATACATACAAATTATTAATTTCCCAATAAGTACGAATTTACCAGCGTGCTCCCAGGAGATTACAAGATATAAATGATAATTAATTAAGTAATTATTTTTACATAAGGACGCCAATGATGCCTGATTTCTACGCTAGATATTTATTTTAAATGCCTTGGTTTAAATATGTAGTTCATTATGTGCTGAACATGAGAATATACAAAATAATTATTATACAATAAAAATGTTTCTATTTGTTTAGATCGAAAGAAGTATTAAAAACAAAACGAATGCCCAATGCCTGCTTTGGTTTTAAAGTTGCAATATGAGGGAAGAAATTATAAATTAATGACTCATGATTGGACCAAATTTCTGAACCATTTGCTTGTCATTATAGAAATTAAACGATATGAGATTGTATATAATATGATTGCTATATGAGATTATTGTCTTTAAGGAATCTTTATAAACGTCCATGTTTTTTTTGTTTTTGTTTTTTGTTATTTTGTTTTTTTGTTTTCGAAATTGCCCTAGGGCCTTAAATTTTAAAATCAACATTTATTAACAATATTTCATGTCATTAGTCTCCCAATTTTTAGCAGTTTTCTTAAAACAATTCCATTCTGGCTCGTAACTTTTGAAATTCAGCTTAAAGTGATGATCACATTTTGAGTACTAGCTTCAGGTATGTAAAAATAAAATATGTCTACGTTGCTTAACATAATTATTTTATTATGTATTTATTAAACATAGTTTTATGTTTCAGTGTTTATATATATATTACAGGTGTTTAATTGTTAAGTTGTACAACATTTTATCTGAATTTTAACAGATAACATTATAAAACATATTAAAATATTAATTATTTATGTATTATTTGTTATATAAAAATCTTCCTTGCTTACTTTATAAGAAGAACGTGCTTACTCAAAATTATTCTCTTACCTTCAAAGGATTTCAACCTCTCTTTTAAAATAAAGAGAAACACCTTTGTCTTTTATGTATTAATTGTAAACACTTCCTTGAAAATCTTGTTAAGCTATATTAAAAAAATGCAATATTTATTTTAATTTTACACAGGTTTACATCCATTGTTTTCTACGCATTGAGAATGTATTTCCTTATAAGCAAAAAAAAATTTTTTCTAAAAAAAAAGTTAATCTTTTAAGAAGATTTAAACTTATTTATCATTTAATTGTTCTTTCATTCATTGAGCGTTTTTACTATCTTTGAATCATTTCAATCGCTTTGAACTTTAAGTTTACAAATGTCTATGATGGTTAAAAAATATGACAAGTAATTTAAAGATTTACTTCGCTGCTTTCTCAGAGTTCTGTTTCTTTCTCTAATTTTTCGACATTAAAGGACAATAATTTCAGAGCGACTCATGCGTTTTTCTTTGATCTCAAATGTCATCTTCACCGTAGTAGGCTTTTGTCTGCCTCAGCACTTCCTTCGACTCAGACCAAACATACAGTACACTTTATAAGGTACACTAATGAATTTTTACATTTCATTTCAGAAAAGTGTGTCTTTCAGTGTATTTTAAATCACAAATTATTACTTCTTCTTCTTCTTCTATATCTTAAGGGCCCACGATCAATTTATTGATCATTTTGGCTCCTATGCATGTAGATGGGATTTGCAATATTTCTGTGCCTGGCGTTGATGAGGAAATCATGCACTAGGGGTTTGAAGGCTTGAGGTGACCCTTTGATAAACACTACATAAATATTCTGGGTAAAATTTAAATATATAAATTGGTTAAAGGACCTGATTGATGTCAAAGTGAAAAACTGAGTCAGTTGTTTACGTTCTCCTTTTTATGTCAAACCAAACATTGTCATAGCCTCAGTGTCTTCTAAAATAGTACAGAACATATAAGCGGAATTTCAACGTTCTATGCCCAACAAATATTTGTAGAAAGGAACAAAAACAGTAACAACAACAACAACCACAACAACAACCACAACAACCGCAACCACAAAAACAACAACAACAATAACCACACATAAAAAACAACAACAAAAAAAGAAAACAAACAAAGTTCTAAAATCTTATAACGTGGTAAGTTGTAAAAATTGTGTAGCGTTGCAGCTTTCTTCGATAAAAAGTCATTAAAAGGAAATAAATGGCGACACATTTCTGACAAGCCGATTAAAACATGGTTGTCTTTCTTGTTTTCTTAATCTGTTTTTATGGTTGTTAGATTTTAAAATTATTTTTTTTATTTTTAGTGTTATGAACTGATGTTTCGTTTTTTTTGGCCCTAAAATAAATGAACTATTTCTAGAGTTGGATCCAACCATTAGAAAAGGTATATTTTGAAACAAATGCACACGGACAATACGTCGCCCTATGATTCATTGCGACAAATATCGCGACTAGAATCAGTTTGTTGTGAAACGTCTAGCATCGCACTCTAAATACAATATACCTTACGTCACTAATTTATGTACTACTTTTTGACGTATTACAATGCTAAACAAACATCAAAAACTCACAGTAACATACAAATGGCACGCTTTCACTCGCACGCTTCAATCAGACTATTAATATATTTTACTGCCCACTTTCTGAATAGTTTTATAAACACACGTGGTTAAGCCCACGAATATTAATATTTAATTATAAGTGAACAATTCGACGAAACACATGAAATTACATAATATAGACAATAGAAATAACAGATGCGATTATAGTTACAGATATTCGGATAGTTTATAATTAAGCCTGCTTAATTTCAGTATTACCTGCTGGTGTGGGAATTCAACGTCTGATATTAAACACCGCATAAACCGACCAATCAAGAAAGCTAGGAACATAAAACAAACTAAACATCCTTCACTTGAAGAACTATTTGAAGAAAGATGTTTTTGCAAAACTAAACACATTTTGGATGATACATCCCACCCTCTTCATCACAGATACTTAGGATCGGGCCGTTCGGGACGAATTCTTTCCATCAGGGCGAGCACTGACCGATATAAAAATTCTTTTGTTCCCCAATCTGTACGAATTTACCGGCGTGCTTCCTCTGAAGTCACACATCTGAATGAGAACTTATAAGTCCCCGATTCTGCTAAGAGAACTCACTGAATGGCTGTTTGAAATAATTTATTATAAATGTCTCGTGTTCAAATTGTTTTATTTTTGTACTGATAATGTATAATGCAATCAAAAGAACATTTTCATTTATTTGGATCAATAAAAGAATGTTATCTTATCTTATCTTATATTAATTACAATATAATAATTTACAACTGGCTGTCGTTGAAGTGTATCTGGTGTTAAGGTCGGCTTCTGTTCCTGTGGTCCCACATCACACACACCATTAGTATTATTTAACCTCTCGTCCGCCCAATACGGTACTGGGACAAAGTAAGTCTAACAGCTTGGCTACCACGGTCTGAGTTGCTTGCGGAAGACCAAGATTACCTACCTTTAGATTAATCTACCCTTTAATCCCTTGCTAGTATGTCAACATTATTTTAAACTATTATCAACTGAATTCAGCTGAAGGGTAATGGACTACTTCCACGGCACAGTTCTAGACTGCCCTTTACTGCACTTCACGAGACTGGCTAGAATTTAAAACAAGAAATGCCACACCCTACTAAACATTTGAATCACATCACATCAGTCAATTATAATGCTAATTAACATTTATTACACTTAGAATTATATTATTGTCACAACTACAATCACTCACAACCACAATCTAGTTATGAGTTATGATAACAGTGGTGTAGTGGATCACGTGATAGTGACTAAAATTTATTATATACTTTAATTTTACATATGATCACAATAACAATAATAGTTAATACTTTAACTTGAAATACTAGCAAATATTCATGCTAAACAAACTGATCCGAAAACACTTGGGATGTAGCTTCTCGGTAAACTTCTTGGTAACTTCTATCCTTGACATAGATATCACAATGACCATAGCTTCTTACATGAGTATCGTGACATAACATTACTGTCAACCATTTTTATTTCCGTCCTGCTCCTCTCGCATTACGAAGTCCCAATACTTCTTTACATTACAAGTGATAATTCTTACATTACTGAACTCCTTGTGTTCATTACCTCATATCTGTGAAAGCTATCTAAATCTATTCTTATTTAAAAACGCAAGAAAATTCAAGCTAACAAACCTAGCGATGTATGAGTGAACAAACTTCAGCACAAAAGATAGCTAGCCAGGCCCTCTGCACAAATTACAGGTAAAAAAATGCAAGAATTTTTGGGCCTTGCCTTATATAGTTTAAATTTGAATCTCAGTGCTTCTCACATTGAAACCTCTAAGTGGCATGCTTACGCGTCAAAAAACCATCTAAAAATTTGTGTTCGGAAGAAATAAATAGTGTCTCTTTTAAAAATACTTTTAAAAAAATAAGCAAAACACAAAGACTTTCATTCTCTGAATGGCATTGAATGCATGTCGGGTACTTCCTAGTATACAATAAAATATTGATATTTTAAAACGAAGCAATGTTAATAAAGCATTTTTGAAGCAAAGCATGATAACTAAATTATTTAATTGGTTGGGTTTTTTTGTGTGGATTGTTCCACGTTAGTATTTTAGATAAGTGCGCCGAGAAAACTTGTCTCAGAATAATTCTTAATTATCCTTGAGTCATTTGTCGACTTGTAAGATACTTCGTGGTTGCCGCTAATGTCGAAGGATAAATAATTTGAAACAAATTAGTTAATTGGTGGCAAAGTTATCAGTGAGGTTTTTTGAGCTCACATTTAGCCCCACTCGCTAAATTCAGCTAATTTAGCAATAGAAGATTGGACCTATTGCCGTCATAGAACAACATACTAATACACGGCTAATGTCACTTATATAAATAGTTCTATTTAAAAAGTATTTTTTAGTAGTTATTTTACTTTCTATTCATTTAAAAATAATATTAATAATAATAAAATAAAAACGTTCATTTCATTGATAGTAGCATATAATATATATCCTCATGGAAAAGTAGTATTTGCGATCTTTTCTCAGCGCCAACATATCTGTGACAGTGTTCACTTAACAAATTTCTCATTATTTGACAGGGCACATACTGTGATCGTGTTCCCTTATGGTAGTGCTATATTTGTGGAAGTGATCAATCTATCAGATAATGCGTGCCTTCGATAGTGATCACACTGTGTCAGTTCTAAATATGCCTTATTGATCGCATTTGAAAGTGCTCACGCTGTGACATATATCTCCCTGTGACAGTTACTTCCTTACTATGGTGATCAGTTAAAGACAATCATTTTCCAATCCATGTAGACTTTACTGATCATAGTTTACTTTTCTAATTGAATAACGCACTTAAAGAAATCTTCCAAACGATTTCTTATTTATCTATATAATTTTTACAACGTCAAATTTCTTTTACCCTACAGTTTAAAAATTGTGATTTTTTATAGTTATTTTTTTAAAAATTTCTTTAAGAAAAAAAAGCATGTTTTTGAAATGTTCATTGAACATGTCTCAGCTTAAAATAAATTATCCGATTTTTTAAAAAAATAAATATTTTGAAAATGATTTTATTTGGTTTGAGGCAAAGTCATTTAAGCAAGTAATTTTTATTTCTTTAGTTCTTTCTTTATCTTTAGATAAATTATTGTAAATGAACTTTAAAATGTAAAACAAATGAAATATATGTTAAAAAAATTCTGCCATTCATTTCATCATCCATGACGACAGATCTAAAGAGGGTACTGCCCAAGGTAAGTAAATTTATCCACCGGGTTGAGACGCTGTCCACTGATGATGATGTTGGGTTCAACGTAGGGTTTACCGGGAGCTTGCTGATACATCACCCCAGTCTTCTTTGTGATGATTGTGAGGCCAAAGTTATTGAAAGACTCCCCCAGGTCCCAAACGAACAATTCACTGGACGCCGTCCCAACTTTTGATGAGATACAGACAGCGATCCGCCAAATGTCCAATGGCAAAGTACCTGGCCCCGACATGATTCCTTCCGAAATCTACAAAACGGGTGGACCAGCGCTGACGGATACGCTATTGCGTTTATTCCAAATCATCTGGCAGACGAAAACTGTACCACAAGACCTCAAGGATGCCTCAATTATCCACCTGTACAAACACAAAGGAAACCGCCAGGAATGGGACAATCACCGCGGAATTTCACTACTGTTCATTGCAGGCAAGAGCTTGGCCCGAGCCCTTCTGAACCGCCTGAATGCACATCTGGAGCTAGGTCTCCTACCCGAAAGTCAATGCGGTTTCCGCAAAAAACGCGGAACTATCGATGTGGTTTTTGCTGCTAGACAGCTTCAAGAGAAATGCCAGGAACAAAATACAGACCTATATTCTACATTTATCGACTTGAATAAGGCCTTTGACAGGGTCAATAGAGGTTGCCTGTGGAAAATCATGAAGAAATACGGATGCCAAGACAAGTTCACAAACATCATCCGTCAGCTGCATGGTGGTATGATGGCTCGAGTGTAGGACAACGGTCAATCATCTCAAGCATTCCCCGTCACAAACGGTGCAAAGCAGGGTTGTGTTCCTGCTCCGACACGCTTCAGTATTTTGTATTCCGCAATGCTGTCTGATGCGTTCAAGGACTCCACCATGGGCTTGCCAATCTGGTTTCGTACTGATGGATCAGTATTTAATCTTAGGAGGCCTTAAGCTAAAACCAAAGTCAAACATACCACGATCAACGAGCTTCTGTTTGCAGAAGATTGTGCCCTCAAAGCTCACTCAGAAGCCGTCATGCAACACAGCGTTGATATCTTAACACTCCTACATGAATAGATGGATCTTGACCAAACTTATTATACATACATTTGATTATCCATATCCAAATACCGAAGGGTACTGAATTCATAATATCCATTCCTAAGGGGTCGCGGGCCCCATTTCATTTTTCTATTTTTAAGCTATATAAATATCAATAGGGTTGGACAACGGTATAGGTTCTTTGTAAATTTAGGGATTGAAGCCTAGCTTGTTCATTATGTTTCTTAGTCATGTATTGAACTATTGGTGTATTTAAAACTAAGAATATCTAATCTAGAATTTTCCAGAAAGTTCGATAATTTTTATAAAAACTATATCTATGGCATTTTCCAGTCGAATTTAATGGGAACAATTTTACATTTTAGTTCTATAATTTATTTGACTGATCTTTATAGCCCCCCTTACCCTTTCCCCATCTCAGACATAACTAAAAAGGTACTGCATTGAATGGGCCCCCACCGGGGCCCCTATTTTAATTTAAATATACTATATTTATAGTAGTGTAATTAGTTGTATAATATTTCGTATATGAAAAATAATTACTTAGAAAATTAATTTTTGCAAGTTTCGTGGAGCATATTAAATTAAATCTAGAATCTTCCAGAAGGTTATATATTAGTCTAAAGGGTTTAAATAACGTGATCTAAAAGCTTATTCGAACAAAATCGCACTGAGCATGATCCCATAGTGGAATAAGATCCTAATGGGGAGCGAGATCCCTTAGTATACTGGGAAACATCGGTAACGCGAACCCATCCGTTAAAGGGATTAAACAGGAATCGGAGTCCTACCGGGAAACAGGATACAATTGGAAAGGATAGTCCCTAGGTGAAACGGGATCCCATAGAAAACGGTATCCTAACGGGATCGGTAGGCTATCGGGATCCACCAAGATCGGGATCCCATCGGAATCGAGATACCGATGGGATCGGGGTTCCACCGGGATCTGGATTCCCCATGGATCCGGAGCCACAAGAAAATGGGATCCCATCGCGATCGGGATCACACCTGAAAACGGGATTGCGCTGGTATCAGCGTCAAATGGGATTGGGGTCGCATTGGGATCGGGGTCCCATCAGGATCAGGTTCCTAATGCACCCCGGGCTACGCAGGGTATATCAACTAGTAAATATATAAATTTGACCCACTAACTAGTAGAGTTAATTTTTTTTTCTAATTGCAGTTTTTGCTTAATTTCAACAAGAGATGACTAACACAAGTTTTGGTGATGTCTACGTAGATACTTTGATTGACACCCAAACAACTGTTACCGGTACGAATAATCTCTGGTTGTATGATATAGCAATGACAACAAATCTTGCTGTAGACTGCAGCATTACTTTCATTATTGGTGTCATTGGAATAGTTACTAACATTTTAAATATGATGGTAACGTGTCTTCATGGGATGGATGATTCTACAAAGATTGTCCTCTTTGGCCTATCAGTGTCTGACATGATTTATTCATGTTGTGAAACATATAATAGAATTATTATGATTTCTTCAAGAGTTGATTTGTTTTTGGCTTACAAACTTTTTGCGTACTACGCTACTAGTTTTTTTTTCATGAGTGCAATTGCTCTGGTCACCAGCGTTTGGCTAGTGTCACTTATCTCTATTGAGAGAATGATTGCCGTTTGTTTTCCATTCCACGTTTCAAGACTCATGTCTCCCACAAGAATGAGCTGCATGGTTGTGTTTGTATTTACATTTATAACTTTTCTTTTTAGTCCTTTATGCGGGAGATTTTACTTAGATTGGGCATTTGATCCAAGATACAATAAAACTTTACTGACCTATTTTCAAAGAAAAGAATATGATGAAAACGAATGGTGGATAGATATTATATTAATTTATATTTTACCACCCGTTGTATCTACTGTGCCCATGATCACTATACTAATTTGCACTTTTGCAACAATTTTAAAACTGATAACGGCAAACAACAATTTCGGTAAGCTGTCAACATCAAGAACCAAGCGTGTCAATGAAATAAGATCCATAAAAATATCTCTGATCATTTGTTGCAGTATGGCTTTTTCAACATTAATACCTAACGCCTTTCTTGACGCTTATCCAACAATTGCTGGTGAGAACGTACCGCTAGAGATATTGATCATGATAAAAGCATTTACTCAACTAGCTGTCCAAATCAACGCTACTATGAACTTCTTTATATATGTAGCTTTGAGTTCCAAATTCAAATCCACATGTTTTAATTTGATTCAGTGCAAACATTTAAAACAGAACGTATTGTCTAGGGTTGTTTGCGTACTTAAAAGCTGCAAGATGATTCGGGAAAATATACATTAACAAATAGTAAATAAATTTTTATTAAAATCCATAAACATGAGATTTGTAATAATGTTACAATACAATGTGATTCATACATTTACTATTATTGCTTTAAGAGATTATACACTTTTTTAACAAATCATTATAACCTATGCATTTTATTTATATGATGAAACGGGTCTTATATATCGGTAACAAAAATTCTTAAGAAAATTTCATTTCGATTTTTCGATTGTCCTATCATTTTTAACAGCTTTATTCTTAAAGTTGCATAATAGCATTGAAGATCTGCTTACAAGTTTTGAGTATTAACTGAACTGCAGAAATGTAACAAGAAAGAAACCATGAGTTAAATTTGTTTCAAAATGTATTATTATATTATTTATATAACTAATCATAGTAAACTATTTCAAAATTTAAATATACATGTGGTTTTAAGCTGTGAGTTGTTAGTTTATTAAATGTAAATAAGTTGTTGTTTTTTTTCATCGAGACAAAATTTTCACTTGCTCAGATCTTAAACAGAATCCAATAATAAAAGGCAGATAGATAGATAGATAGATAGATAGATAGATAGATAGATAGATAGATAGATAGATAGATATATAGATAGATAGATAGATAGATAGATAGATAGATAGATAGATAGATAGATAGATAGATAGATAGATAGATAGATAGATAGATAGATAGATAGATAGATAGATAGATAGATAGATAGATAGATAGATAGATAGATAGATAGATAGATAGATAGATAGATAGATAGATAGATAGATAGAATCACATTCCAGAAGGGTGATTATGCAAAGACCTATGGAGAAACGAGTATTTTATCGTTGTTATTTGCATGTGCAGACGGCGAAAGATCATTGATGGTATTATATAACAAGTTCAACATCACACAATACGAAAACAAAATATATATTAAAACTAATGTTAATTGGTAGCCCCTCCCATCTTTAGTTTTGATAAACTTAATGAGCTCTAGAATAGTCCGACAATTTTCTAAACAAGGCCTTATGACTCTGGAAATTAATATGTTTAATTCATCGGTATTCATACAGGAGTGCGTGGACGATGTAAAGCGTTGGGTGACTTGCAACAAACTGAAGCTAAATGATGATAAAACGGAAATCCTTCTCATCCACTCTCAAAACAAACCTCTCCCTCCATTCGCTCCTTCTTCTATATCTATTGGTAACTCTGACATCACACTCTCTCCCTCTGCCAGAAACCTTGGAGTCACGCTTACAGACACCCTCTCCATGGACCAACATGTCACGAATATATGCAGATCAGCATATAACGAAATTAGAAAAATCAGCACCATTAGACACCTCCTCTCCTTTGATGCCACAAATCTCTCGTCTCTTCACTCATTCTTTCAAAATTTGACTACTGTAACACTCTTCTCGCAGGAATTCCTCAACACCACATAGACAAAATTCAGAAGGCACAGAACTCAGCATGCAGACTCATTTTTTAAATCAAAGAAACATGACGACATTCAACCACACATGCGGCAACTCCACTGGCTTCCAATATCCTCTCGCATCAAAGTCTGCCAATCTTTGCTTCAACTCGTTCACCGACCCTCACTTTCCTGTCTATCTCTCTGAACTGTTGCTTCCTTAAATCCCCACAAGACAACTACGTTCTTCCATTGACAGTAGAACCCTCTCAATCCCAAGAACCAAAACTAAGACCATCGGCGAACGCTCCTTCTGCTTCCATGGGCCCACGTTCTGGAACCAGCTCCCTTCCATATCCGTTATTGTGAAACCTCGTCCATTTTCAAAAAGTCCCTTAAAACTCATCTGTTTAGGTCCGCCTATGACCTGTGATGCACCCTCCTTGCCCTACCTCATTTTCTGTTTCGGGTTGATCCTGAAGTGTTAAAGTGTCAAAGTGTCCTCGTTTTATAGCCATTTTCATTGTTTCTATAGTATAATAGTTACTATCCCAGTGTCTCATTTTTATTTAGGCCTACTTAGTTTACATGTTTTTAATAATTGTAAAGCGCTTAGAGCTTTATGGTAAGCGGTATATAAAAATGCCTAAATAAATAAATAAATTTAGTATTCATTGCTCGGCACTATCATTTTAGATAAGATGAATGCCACGAAAAAACGTTTCTCAGATAATTCTTAATTATTCTTAATTTCTTAGTTGGTTTGAACTTTTCTATGAGTTGTGCGCTAATTTTCTGGATGAGTAACATTGAAGCAGTTTTATATCATTTGCGGCGAAATCTTCATTGCAATTTTCAATGCTTCATATTTAACTTCACTCAATTTTGCAGTATTTTGACAAGTTACTAATTCGCTTAACCATAAAACGTTTTCTTTTCTTTTTTTTTTTGTAATTGTTATAATTTTTATATATTACGTAAATCATTGTCTCGAAAAATTATGAAATCGCTTTATTGTGTTGCATCAGATATGGCAGAGGCTCAGCAGATAACGTTGGCAACAAATATACAATAATAAGAGAGAAAGCTCAGACGTACATCAGAATATTTGCCTTAGTAACTACAAACAAAAAGTATATTGCAGTTAAGTTTAGAGCATGTGATTAAATTAAAACCCAGCATTTGGGAAATTCTTGAAAATATGATAATTCTGCTAGGAAACATCTTAGCAATAACAGATGTGTTAAAATTTGCAACTGTCTACTAGGGCAGTACTGAGCAGAACATTAAATAACAGTGTAAACTCATGGACAGATACCATCGCGTGAAAGTTGTCGTTAATGATTGTGCTCACGTTGTGACAGTTCTCATTATAGTGCTCACGCTAAGACAGCGCTCATTGATCCTGTTCATCCCGTTACAGTGCTCACTTCATGACAGTTTTCCCTGCGTGACACTTGTCACTAGAAAACAATTTTCACCTTGTATCTAATGCTCACAGATTGATCATTCTCACGATGTTACTTTTCTCATTATGTGACAGATTCACGCTTATTGTGTTTGCGAAGTGACATATCTTACCCTGTGACAGTTCACGCTTATGATATTACTTAATGTATTTTCCATTACATAAGGCCATTATTGATGAACGTTAATTTTTTTTTTAAATTATCAAAAACGCCCTTAAAGGAATCGAATTAGTGTTGTCATTATTTTAAATAACTTTATAGTATGTCAATTTTGTTTTAAAATACATTTTACAAATGTGATTTTTCAAACCGGTTCCTTAAGTGAATGGGTTGTGAAATGCTCAATTTTAGAGTCTGCTTTAAAAAAAAAATATACCTTTTCGTTTTTAGTAAGATAAAATTTTGAACATGGTTAAAGATTTTTGTCCCTTGGAAAGTAATTTGTTAAATTTTTTATAGATCTCTCCTAACTTTTGTTATGTTAAATTAATAAAATATTTGTCAAGAGTATTCTTCAAAAATGTTGTTTTTTTTAGAAAAGAGCTCACATATTTTATGAGTGATGTAATGTTACATTCTAAGCAAAGCTTTGAAATCATTTTAAGCAATCGATTTACTTCGAAACTCATGGCTATGCCGCTTCCTAATTGTATTATGTTTTCAATTTAACAAGAAACAAAAACACTTGAACGTTTTTTTTAATGACCTACATCTTACATCATTTAAAGACAACGTATTTACATTGAACAAAACCATTTCCTTCATATATTGACATACATTGTTTTAACTTCCATTAAAAGGATTTAAATTATTTTGTTCTACTTTTTAAATTCATCCTATTGTTTAATGAACAATGACGCATTTACGAATTTAAGTTTGCAAAATTTAGATAAATTTAAATTTGTGCAGAATCTGTTCAAACCGTTGTGTCAATATTTGAATTGAGCCTATGCATTATTTTGGGAAGAAAACGGGTTAACTGAAATACATACCATATAATAATCTGTTTAAAGTATATAAACACTTAATTTACAATTAAGATGTTAATCATAAATTGCACAATTAACCTTAAAAATTCAATATTTAAAAATATAGTTCTTAATAAGTGCTGTACGGCCACTCCTGTTTAAAAAATGCAAGAGAGACATGGGGTAGTTTTAAATCCATCCCCAAACAAAACTAATTTTAAAATTTTCACCGCGTTTCACAAATGTAGGACATCAAAAAGTAAAACATTAGCAATATAACTTTGACAAAATAACAATGTTTTTACTATGAAATTCATTTGAGGGATTGTTTTGTAATGTCTTCTGACGTTTTGCGAAGAGTGACCTATTTCATTTCCCTAAAAATACCCTGGGAATAATTAAAATAAAGATGTTTTATTAAGACGAAATAATTTCAAAATAAATTCATTTTGAAATACAAAATTATCAAATTATTTAGTTATGTTTCTACTTAATTTTAAATTTGCAATACGGTTTAGATCAGGTAAAACAAATTTATTTGAATATATTCTTATTTTAATGGAGATTGAAAGTGTATCCTGATGCCAGTGAGTCCACAAAACGAAACGAATTTACAATTTAAAACTAAATATTTTCAAAACGATTTTAATAACATTGTATTAACTTTGAACTATTTTACATTTCAGATACTAGGAAAACAAAATTACAATGAATTTCACTGGTTTGCCATTTGACAATGAAATCAACGTTATGTTATCGAATGAGACAAGTACTTTCATCAGTGGCGTACATCATGCCATACTCGGAATTTGTGAAATAGTTTTTACCCAATGCATTATCTTTATCGTTGGCCCAAATATGTCCCAAATTTAGGCAATTTTCTGAGTTTGGAATTTAATGCAATGACCGATAGCACCAATTTGACTTTTATTGAAAGACCGTGGCGTATACATAACTATTGGTGGTTAAAAATTCATGAGGAATATATACATGTACTTCCTGCTTGCGTTTCAGTTATTCCTATGATAACTATACTTGCATGCCCATAACCACAATAGTAAGACTTCGTCAAACAACACGAAACATCGACAATAAGTCAAAATGAAGACAAAAGATATGCAAAAAAAATATTTTGAAGGCATGGTTTATTATAATGTTGTATAAACGTTTTTTAATGTGGCATATGCTACACTAACATTAAGCCATAAAACAGTAATTGCAAAGATATTTTACAAAGAAGGATACATCACTCATTGAAGATAGTAAAAATAATTTTGATTTTTTTTCCAGCTTTAAAAAATAGCAAGACATATATTCAGCAAAGTCGGAGAAGATGATCAATTCTAGTAATTATGTGAGAACTGAAAACTGGGTAAAAATCTCAAAATCCATGACAGGATTACTAGCTGAGCAGTTTTAATGTGACATTGAGAGTATTTGTGATCTGATAACAAACTGCAGCATAACATTGGTTATTGGCCTAGTGGGTATTTTAGCAAATATTATCAACGTTATTGTTTTGCTACATCATGGTATGGACGATTTTACCAACGTAGTCTTCATGGGACTCTCTATTTCAGACATGATCTTTTCAATAACAGAAACATACGGAAGGATGATAACCATATTATACCGACTTGAACTATTTTGGACGATAACACTTTACACATTTTATTTGATATTTATTTATATTGTCGGTGTTTTGTCAATGGTTATTGGTACTTGGAATGTGGCAATCATCTCTGTTTGTGAGAATGTTACCTGTGTGTTTTCCCTTTAAAGTCGCCAGATGGATTACACCAAAAAGAATTAAAAAAATGTTGTTGGTTTACTTAATGGGTTCACTTTACTGTCCATATTTTTGGAAAGTATAAATTTTTTATGGAATTTCGATTCAAGTGTCAATGGGACGGTACCGACAAACGCTATTTCTCAGTTTCATACCGATAATTACTGGTGGATATTTCACCTGCAATACCACATATTGCCAGCAATAGCAACTTCAATTCCCATGATAAGCATCCTGTTTTGTACTTTATTAACTATTGTACCAATTACGAAGACTGCACACAATATAACGAACCTTTCAACATCAAGAGCCAAGCGTGTAAAGGAAGTGAGAGCCGTTAAGACATCTCTTGTCATCTCACTGTGTATGGGGTTTTCTATTCTTATACCTAATGCATGTCGTGACAGTTACATAAGCTTTAGTAGAGAACCCATAAATAATGCTATTTATATGTTAATCAGAGATTTCATTCAAATTTTAGTACAGATAAATGCATCAATGAATTTCTTTATCTACGTCGCTTTGAGTTTTAAATTTAGAAATACATACTTATACATTTTTCGTTGTTCTAAAAATGAAAAAAAAAAATGAAAAAAAAGTTAAAAAGCAATTTTAAATTATATTTACAAAGGTAATAAAAATAAATAAACTACGATTGATAAAACAACCTATCTTAAAATTATGACATCTAAAATGGAAATATGAATTATAACAGTTCCGTTATATTTCCTTTAAAATTAAATAGCTTCATATGTTGTAAATACTATTTATTTAAAAGTGGGTTTAAGCTGTTTTGTCTTTCATTGTTTTATACAATTATAAAATTTAATAATTTTTCTAATTAAAAAGAATACTTTTCTGAAAAATCCTTGATCCCATTAAGACCCAACTATATTTTTTCCGAAACTGTTTTTAATGAATAAAGCAAAATTTATTTAAATCCAAGTCAAAATGTATGCCTTTTGTTTTTACAGGTTGATGATTTACACATTCACACTTATTACTCGTTTGGCGCAACTTAATGGAGGCGTAAAAAAAACATTGTTTTAAAAAATGGTATGGCCTTGTTTTGGAGGGATCATATGTCTTTCATTTTTATGTATGGGGTTAAATGAGTGAAAGAAACGAAAAATTGTGGCAGAGGAGGCCCAAAAAATCCAAGTTCTTTACGCATTTTTTAGTTGAAATGATTAACTCGAGTAGAATGACCGGAACCTGGGACTTCTACACCTGCTTCTAGTTAGTTGGACTCTAAAGTTGGATGGAGTACACATGTGTCACTGGATGAAAAGGTAGCATCACTAGAGAAAAAGGAAGTAAATCACAGACTAATACAATGCTTAAGATTATGCACACATAAAAAAGAAATAGTGAGTAAGAAATCCTAGTGAGTTTAGGATGCTAGTGAAAATATTTACATGACAATTAGATGGGATGAAGACAATAACATTAGTGATAATGTTGAATATACTGACCAAAATTTTCGTGTTCAGATTAAACATGAACACAATAACCATTGGGATGTAGTGGTATCATACGTGTCAAAGACCCTGGAGTGGACATACCAGAAGTAATTAAATAAGAGCACATTTTAATTTTGATCGATGTCAAGAATGCCAGAAAATCAATCCTGCCTGATGTGGTAGAAACAGAAATGTTCTAGTTTTGTTCGAATCATTTCCAGAACAGTAATGGGATATCCCTACTGATAACAACATTTAATGAACACAACTTGGTTCAAGAAATACCTAAGGCATGATTATAATGTTGAATCAAATCAATAATGGAATTAAATTGATATTAAGGTATGAAATCAACCATGGCATCGAAGCTGTGACCAAAAAAAAAGACAGGAGAAAAACAAGTTAGCTGTGAGTGTCAAGTGCGGTAATCACTCACTCAACTTGGTAGGTGTATATGCAGGTTAGTATGAACGAATGAAAGTACGTTTGTGGAACTATTCAAGCAGCTTTCGTGTAATCATCTCGTTGATCACAGCGTTAAGAAAAAACCTAAATATGACATCCCTTGTGCAGTTAAGTAAGAGTCTTAAACAAAGAGTGGTTTAAAGACAGAGGGAGTAAAAATTGTCAACAAGTAGCTTGAAAAAATACTGCACGTATTTCACGACAAAATTGACAATGCCAATGATCCCAATTGTGAGGCAATGTATATATTATAAATATATGTTTGATTTTCATGTAATTTGTGATGAGATACTCATAATCATTGACCGAACTCCAAAGAGACTACATGGTCTTAGCATATATTTTCTACTACTGCCCTGGAAATGAGAAATGTGGATCAGTAAATCATTAGAAAAGGAATTTAAGCTATGTGAAGATATAAGTTATGAAATAGAAAAAAGTCGTAGTCGACAAGAACTCAAAAGATTCTGGGTTAACAGAAAACGTGAAAATGAATAGAGTCAATAAAAAAATTCTGCACAATCCCCACAAAGAAATGAATAAATTCTTCCTCGTTTGCATGATACATATACTCATTTTGGTCTCCTCTTGCTGTTCATGGACAATATACAGAAAAATAAAGGATAACGTTGCCATACAATACGGTACAGTGACATTAAGTTCAAAATATATTATCATAAAATATATGGTATGTATATTTAAATATTGATATTTAGTTGGGTTTTTTTATATGGGCAAATTTTATAGACACATACATGCAATATACACAAAGACAATATATGTTCTTAAATTTGAGGGTTTTTTTGTTTTTATTTTTGTTCTTTTGGAGTAGGCAAAACTGATTATGATGCAGATTTTGTTGTTGTGGCTGTCTGGGGATTCATGTGATTTAAAATCAAGTCTACAAGTTTTGTACTGACCCTCTTGATTGCAGAACCATCGCGTCGGTGACCTACAAATATTAAAAAGAACTAGTGTGTCCTTTCCAATTAAGGGGTGGCATTTTTTGACCAACTGAAGGTTTGGAGTGAATATACATTTGTTTTGTTTTGTTTTATTGAATTAAGGTGTGTTAATTTTTAAGTTCAAATTGTATGTACAGCGTGGTGAGCCCAGCCTTAGGCTGGGGTACAGCGCTTTATAAAACCACCATTAATAATAATAATAATTATAATTTCTGACAGCTAACGTTGAAAATCTTGTGTTTGGGCACCAACCTTAGTCGAGCCACTTCATTAACCTCATTTTTTCCCCATACCTATAAAGCTGTCAAAATTTTATAACAAGAATGCATTAGATCGTAGGTCAAAAAATCAGTTCCTTGTGCACTTTTGCAATATAGAATGGACACATCTAGCTTTAATCATATTGTCATAAAACGGAGACAAAATGGGTTTAAACATATTTTAACATATTGAGTTGATGTGTGCATTGTGACCCCAATTATTTGAACTATTGTAATAAGGAGGGAAAGACTTTCCGTTATTTCGTTCAAGTCCATTTAAGATATTAGTATCATGAATTGCTCCGCTTGTGGCGGTGGGGGGTCAGTGTTATTGATTGAAATTGTATCCCAAATGTACGGATAGAAATCGAGAGACGCTCTCTTACTTCGAAGATCGTTTTACTTGAACATCAATGTTCTGAGCATCTGAAAGTAATGTATATTTCTTAATAATTTGAAATGCATAGTTCATACTTTTTGTATATAAGATAAAAAAAGAAACTTTAATTGAGAGATCTCTAGGATTTTATTGTGTGATTTTTAAAAAAATTGTTTGCAAAAAGAAAAAAAAAAGGAATATGCTTTAAGTTAAATTAATATATTTTAAAATATTATCAAGTTTATCAACACAACGATATTATAAAAAATTATAGTTTCCCTTAAAAACATAATTATTCCCATTTCAAATAAATTTTGAACTTGATTTCAAACTTTTTTTTTTTATTATTTAGTTGTCTCCTAATTTAATATTCTGTTTTCACGGACGAACATGTCAAATTTATGAAAATCGGGCAAAAAGGTATTGTGTCTTGTTTGGTGTTTCTCCTTTATTTTACGCACAAAATAAATAAATGCACAATGTAAACAAATTTTAATGTATAAAAGAAATTTAACAACAACAAACTATTTTTCTATGTAATGTTTATATTTCGAGTTATTTTAAAATTAACCCATATTTTTTTTAATAGTTCATATGTATTTTTGTAATACTCATAACGTCTAGCTTATATCAAGGTAATTAAAATTGTTGTAAACTCATAGTTTTCTTAAAAACACGCAGTTTCAGTACCTCAAGTTTCCTGACATCCAAAAGGCTTTCCAACTTAATTTTCCATTTACAAGATTGAAATATACATAATATGTTGTAAATTTTCAAAGTCAAGAGAGCATCACTTCTATGTCATTTTATCTTAAATGAGGAAAAATCAAACTCTTTTAAAATATATTTCAGTTGATGTTCTCTAATTTACGCTCGATAGATTTGAGTTTTTAAAAAAAATATTTATTTTTACATTTTCTTGTGGGCTTCCACAAATTTTGATTATTGAATAGAAGGACAACGTGATCAATTCAAGTTTGTCAGAATGATACTGCGATTAGCTGTACATGTCCATTAACAAGTGGATTTCACTGCGTCAATATGAGTTTGAAGGTAGGGTGATCTTACTATAAAAATGGCACGGAAACTTAGATTTTGTGAATGTGATGTGAATTTCTTCACATATATTTTTTTTTACATTTTATATCATGAGATTTAGTATCTGTTGACCATAGACTAAAACTTATTTAGGATTCACGAGTCATGTTAATACCAATAATGAATGCCAAAAAAGGGGACTGTTTTTGTCGGCCATTTTTTAGTGTGCTTTATTAGGCATCGAGCTTAAGTTCAAACCAAAGAGAGTTGTTTTATGGATTAACTGTCTGCGGACACAAATAAAATAACCACAAAGGCATATTCTATATTCAGTTGATTTTTAAATGTTATTTTATATTAATTCTTTGAATTAAAGCTAGATTAGCTTGTTATTAAAAAATAAAATGGATTTTTATAATTAAAGTAATAAAAACTTGAATGTTTAGTCCTTTACGTCACATTCTGAGTGGAGAAAGTTCTGTTGTATGCTACGACAACATATTACCAATAAGAGGAAAAAGGCTACATGTATCTCAAAAATCACTGGTTACATTTGTGTGGGTTTATTTCGTGGTGACGTCGATGGATCAAATAATGCCGTCTTAATGTAATTGTCTTTATCAGATTAGACATTTTTAAATGCCGAAAAATACATTATTTTTGTTTAAAATAATTAATATAATATAAACAATTTTGAAGGGAAATAATAGGGAAATGCTTCTCACATTTAGAAGAAAAAGTCTTATCTCCCATTCATTCACAAAAAAAACTTGAATTCTTGATTATTTTATTACTAAGATAACTTTTAACGTCTTCTGATCTTATCAAGTCAACTAAAATAGAGTACCATAAAGAACGTGTATGTTTAGTCATGTCATTTAAATAGTAAAAGAAACAGACATAACTAGTTTATTGTAGTACTATGTGCTTCTTGTCTGTGCGTTATGAGGTGTCTGTTGATGTTATACAAAAAGGGAAGCCGTTAATATTTGCTCTGTAATGGATCACTTAACCATTTATGACTTTACATTTATTTGCATGACACATTCCTCTCTTGTGTAAGTGTGTGTGAAAAATTCACAAGTAACAACCATACCAATAAGTTGATTTTGTTTTATCGCGTTTAGCTGATTACTTGACCAACAGGATGATCCGAATGTTTGGTTATTATTAAGGTTTTCTCTTGCGTTGATTCTCTTGTACATTTTTACTGGTTAAACATACAGCTAATAGCCAATCGCTGTGGAATATAGTATGTTTTGTTTACTGTTATATCCAAACCATCATTTTTTTACAATCGAAATATCTTATTTCACATTATTTACCATCAATTTCAATGGTTATATTTTAAATATATATTTTTTTTTAAAAATGCTACCATTTTGTTAAAGGGGATCACAGAGATAAGCCAACTACTGACATCCATTGTGATCCCACAGATATTTCCGAAACACAACATTCGTATAGTGCATAGCTGCAATGCTCGTAATAAGTGAAATATTACTGTGATATTTAAACGTCTGTTGAATGTTTCAGAGATTGTAAACACTCAATTCCATTATAAAAAAAATCCAGTTGAAGAAAGTTGGTGGAATAATTAACTCCATATATAGAAAACAAAAAATATTTTAGAAATGTTACAATGTATAGTTAAGAAGCTCATTTAAAATATGTGAACCACGGTCGGCAACTAAATCTCCGACGTATTAAATTGGAGAAAAAAATGTCCTCATTGAAATATTTCGTAAAATTATTGAAAAAAAAAAAATCAGTCATCTTAACTGTTTCAAATTTAAACATGAAGTAAATCATCTAAAATGATAAGAAAAAAAAATATTTTAAAATAGTCATGTTAAGAATACAAGCACATAATTCAGAAAAAAATTGAAATGTAAAAAATGTGTTAGTACTTGATTAAATGCATTAGTCTTTCTGACAGTCTGTCTTTCAGTTGTCTCTCTGTAGGGTTGTCTGCATTCGAAACTTGCCTTACTTGGCATCAGGGTTTCATGTCCAAATGAAGACCAAGCCACCGGTGAATCGACTGTGCTAAGGACACCTTTAAAGTCAACAACATGAGACTCACAAAGTGCGGCTCAACGACACCTGTATCTCCCCACGACGTCTTCGTGGTTAAAGAGAACAGAAGAAGACATGGATGTTGAATGCTGAAGCGGGAAATGTAAAAAAAAAATAACACCATAATATAAAAGCTTCTCTCAGTCTTTCTGACAGTCTGTATTTCAGTCGTAGCTCTGTAGGATTGTCTACTAACTAATAATATAATAGTTATACATTTAATAAGAAAAGAAAGAAACACAAATTATTATTATTTTTTTAATGTGTAATTGCTTCACGTGAAGACGATTTTCATTATGTCAAACGTTCATAATTGCAATGAAAATTGCCGAAAACATAATTGCTGTTACTTTTATTGCGAGGTATGGATAGTGGTCTGTTGGTTTAGATATTTGTTTTCCTTCATAACTTAGATAATGAGCATGTAGTTTGTTCGCAATTGATTGTTAAACCAATTACTCAAATGAACTTAAACTTTAAATAAAAACTTGATTACCATTGTTATTAAAAGGCCTACAAATTGTGACTTTTAATAATATTTTTTAAATGTTATTAAATAGTTTAGAAATTTAAGTTATTTTTATTATTTTAGTCTTCATTTTTATTAGATTTTTAAAGCTGTTTATTAATATGTTTGGAATACTATCTCTAAATTCTTATTTATAACAAAGACAAACATTTTTCTACTAAAACTTGGTGCTTCTCTTATATTTAAGTCTTCTTAAATCCAAATATCTTTAGAAACAGTTAATTTTTTTCTTAATCGAATTTTAAACAAAATCGATCGTTTTAACCCACAGTATGAGTTTTTTCGTTTATGATATTTAAATATATATATATCTATATTTATATCTACCAAATCAAATTGACTAAATTGGGATTGTTGACATTTGGGGAAATGGGATTGGCGCCCACTCTGGGACAAGATTGTTGCCACTATTTGCCATGAAAAAAAACCCTCTACATTTGGATGAATAGACCCCACCCCCAACATATGGTGAAAATGATTCCTTCTGCGTAGGACTGCCGCCTCCCCCAACCCTTGCCGTGTTACTAAATATTAAGAGAGAGTTTCTATGTCTTTTCTGGAGTCTTAATCTGGAAATGATGTTCTGGATAATTGGTATTAGAGCTGTTTTTTTTTTTTAAAATCTTGAACCCATCTGCTGGATTTAAAATTATCAATCTATCGGCTTACAACCACCCCCCCTCCCAAAGCTAGCAATGACATTTTGGTAAATTGTATGGATAAAGCGTTCCAACACTTTTGGTGAGCTCTCATATGAATTACTCAGTTTCTCTTCGTAATTATGACACCAATCGTCCTTAGATATTTTGTTTATTTATGTCTCTCGCTGTAATAGATTCAATTTTAAACGTAATATTATGTTTCAATATTCTTTCTTTTTTTTTTTTTTTAGCGCATTTTGTTAAAACCACATCATGATGAGCAACGCAAGTTTTGGGGTGTTGGACAAATCTTCAGTAACAGATAACATTACCACTGTGCCTGAATTGTACACTTATGCATTTCTATATCCCGTTCAAAATGTTACGGATATCCTATTTAACGGCATAGTAAAGTTCAGTGTTGGTCTTGTTGGAATCATTGGGAACATATTAAATATTTTGGTTCTGTCCAGACACAGCATGGGCGAGTCTACAAACATAGTTTTCATGTCTCTCTCTGTGTCTGATATGGCGTTTTCAATCTGTGAAAAATTTTTCAGACCAGCGCTCATCTTAAAACGAATCGACCTGATATTCGGAATCAACCGTATGTCCGTCTATGCTGTATGATTCGGTAACATGAGTTTGTTTAAGATGGTTATGAGTACTTGGTTGGTGGCTCTTGTAGGTATCGAAACAATATTCGCCGTTTGTTTACCATTTCATGTTGCATTGATTAGCGTGTCATTTAATTGGTTTACGCATTTATAACTGCGCTTTATATTCCAGCTTTAAATCAGATTTATCTTGAGATGTCATTTAATGACAAATTAAACGCAACGGTTTTGACGATTCTAGAGAGGCCCTGGTTTATCGAAGACGGTGCTTGGCTGCATTATTTCACTATCTACATACTGCCCCCAACTGTTTCAACTCTTCCGATGTTGATTATACTTTTTTTTTTAATATATATATGACGGCGCCAGGTCATGCAAGCAGCTGTAGCACAGAGTTGCAATCTTGTACACTATACGATCGCGGACCGGCAGCCAATGCAACTCTCTTAGAAGTGTTTTAGCATGGTCCAAATTGCGTTTGCATAAAAAAAAATGCGAGCCGCATAATTATGTACCTTTTAAATTTTATCCAGGAGCGTAGCTGGAATACCTACCATGAGAGCATTGTGGTAGGTTATGTGTGATGGCACGAATGCAGACAACAGTCTTTTTGTTGCATCAAACGTTAAGAAAGGTCTCATCTGACTAATTCTACGCTCTAGAAAAGGTTAGCTTTTATTTTTTATATCCATTATTGAATGTTAAATGACAAAGTCCTTGCCCAAAATTCAATTTTTTAGACTTGTTATAATTATGCCTTTTTATTAAAGAATAAACCCTTTGAACTTCATGTTATTTTACGCATCGAAATCTTAGCAAAAATTAGCTTTTTTTTAAGAATCACTGTATTTTTAGTAAACAGAGATACATGTGATATGGATGTGCACAATATTAAAAGTACCACAAGGTTTAATGGTATGTCTTAATGGTTCTTTGCCATGGCCACGACCTGGGGGTGCTATTTATAATATTTATTACTATCTTCAGGTCAGGGAGAATCACAAGCTTGAGATTTAACCTTTACAGCCTCAACAAACCTTAAGACACACTATGAGCAGGAGAATTTAAAAAAAAAATCAATTTCTTAATGGTTTGGTTACTAAAAAAGCAAACTAAAGATCTAGAAATAGTGTTCAATATTTGCATAATATCAGTAAACAGATCATTTAAATTAATCGTTTTATTTTTTTAGTTTACTTTATTTTATGTTACTTTTTTTTTTTTGAACTTCAATAGCGATGAACATATTGTGGAAAAGGTGGCTGGAGGGTTGCTTCTTTTCAAATACTTAGAATTAAAGCGATCAATTAATGTTTCCCCAAAAAACAGAAAATAAACATTGCGTGGTATAAAAAAATAATAAGAAAAAACTGATTAAAACCATCGAATATTCAGATAGCTCTGGTTTTGCCCCAAAAAAAAAGGCAATGACGTCATTATTGGGATTACTTCATAACGCTTAATTTATACAACAGAGTGAGACGGGCAGTTTATTGATGGAGCAATATCATTCAAAATATTTCCGAGGTGTGCAAAAGTGTGCGGTAGCATTTCTAGTTATTTACAAACCCATTGTTGCTTTTATTCATCTTAATTTAGGTCACGTAGCAAGTTTCGAATTTGCCTCAGGCATCCCAAGATATGCTACATCATAGGTGGGAGTATCTTTTAATTGCAGCATAATCACAAAGCCAAAATGTGTTACACAACGGAAATTGATGTTTGATAGTTTTTGTTTTTTAGTTAAAAAAGTATTCATCGTATTTTCAGCAAAATGGCTAATAGTTTATTTTTAAACGTATCAAAAGGTTTCCTAAAAAAATGTATCCATTAAAAAATAAGGAAACTGTAAATTAATTGGTTCTAAAGAAACGTTTCATGGACGTGGGATACTGTACCTTTAAATACATTGTGGACTAAATACAAGTAAACCTGATTCAGTTACAAACTTAAAACCTGGATATTTAGCGTTTGATATTTTGCATTAGCAAGTAGATACAAGCACAATATGGCTTCCATTACAATAAAGGTAACACAATGTGTATCGCCTTGTTTGCAAGTATTTTGTTAAAAAACCACGACAGTTATATGATCAAGATACCTTCCATATAAACACAAGCAAAATATTTCATTGCAATTCAGAAAATTTGTGTAAGCGAAACATTTTATAAAGTTTGACTTCACATTTATGTTAAAAGAAAAATTATTTTATTTAGTCGTTTTACTCATTTTTTAAATAAAGTTTTGGAGAAATTCTTTAAATTTTAAAGTGTACGGCAATACGGCGGATGTGTTAGTAAAATCGTCTCAACTCTTCAAAGATCAAACATTACAGACGAAGGTTAATTCTCCAACTCAACAAGCCAGAGTAATTGGAAGGAACAAAAGTGTATTGACAAAAACACAATCTCATCATGTACTCACTTTGGTTCAGCAAAACAATTAAGTTGAATATCACTTGTAGCCAAACCATTGTGGGGATTATAGACAATTAGGTCTTTAATGTGATACATATCTTAATAAATAATACATTCTTTACACACTTTAATAACTCTTATTTAAATGTACCGAGATCACGAAACTGAACCTAATTCAACAAGAATTCTATTATAGTCAAAGAATTTTCTTCTTTTTTTTGTTAATTCTTAGCGTGTCTTTTTGGAGTCACACTTTGAATAATAAGATCTTATTAAATTTCTCAAGTGTGTCACGTATGGTCACCTTGTGAAAGGCGAAGTCAGCAACAAAGAAAAATAAAGTTGAGATTACCTGAAAACGTTTGAGTTAATTCTCATTTTGTAGAGAAAACTAGGATATCACATTACGCGACTAAGATTATGATTTACACGTTTTTTATAATATTTCTAACAATATTGGATCAACCATCGGGATTTATCGCGTTCCTCCTGTCATGAATTTCAAATCTTTTGGACAACGTGTCTCATCATATTATATTTATCGCTTCCTAGACTTTAAAATCTAATTAAATGAGTACATCGATTTGAACGTAAATTAAACTAATTTTGGCAAACAATGAGAAGATGAAGGACATCTGACCCCAGGTTGTCTTAATTTTCTCCGTGTAAAGTAAAATATAAATACTTTGCCTGACTAAGAGTATGATTTGACAGTTTTCTTTACTTCATACAGTACTAAAGCAACACCAAAGATTTATATTTTTACAAAAAGACATAACGGTTACAAGTAATATCCATGATGACATAACAGACGTATGGTCTAATGATCACATACCACTCGTGTGGTCCATGGCGACATAACAGACTTGCAGTGCATGATGACATCAAAGACGTGTGGTCCATGGCGACATAACAGACTTGCAGTGCATGATGACGTCAAAGACGTGTGGTCCATGGCGACATAACAGACTTGCAGTGCATGATGACATCAAAGACGTGTGGTCCATGATGACATAACAGACTTGCAGTGCATGATGACATCAAAGACGTGTGGTCCATGATGACATAACAAACTTGCAGTGCATGATGACATCAAAGACGTGTGGTCCATGATGACATAACAGACTTGCAGTGCATGATGACATAAAAGATTTGTGGTCCATAGTAAACACTTAACATCCTTCATGATAAAAACATATTTTGATGCTTTTTATAGGTAACAAAACAACAGTATTCGACGTCCTTTAAATGTATATTTAGTATATAGTTTTTCAAAATCCTTTATTTAAAAAAAAAAGTGTGTATCTAATAACGTTTATGTTTCCAACAAAATTTAGTTTTGAAAAAGAAATATCTCCTTTAAAATATTGGCCTATCCATTCAATTATGACGCCCCTGAACTACATTTTTTTTCTCTAAAAGTAGAAAACACATAACCTTAAATTTACAATAAAAAAACGACAATAAATCATTTTTATTTTTATTTTATGTTAAAGTAATATATAGGCATCTTAATTAAAATTGTAGCCAGTAGTGTGTCTCGCTTCTCTTCAAAATCATCGGGAGATCGTAAAACACAGACTAATGTCAACTCAAGAAGAATCTCTTAACCGATTTTAACGTCTTTAACAGTCATAAGTGTTGTTTTTTTTAAAGAAAAATTTTTCTTAGACCTTAACAAATTTACCTACACTTTCTTTAAACTTTAGTTTTTGCAAAGTTGAAACAAAAATTTCTTGAAAATATTAAATTCCCCTGCCTCAACAGTTTTAAATAAATATAAATAAACTAACCTGTATGATGGTAGCGCAACCACCTAAGTGCACCTACCTAAGTGCGCCTACCTAAGTGGACCTACCTAAGTGCACCTACCTAAGTGCGCAACATTTTACTTTTTACACCCTCCTTAAACGTTAGTAAAATTCTCAAGTTACTGTTACCTGTGCCACGCCTTCTTTAATATTTCCTTTGAAAAAAATGTTCAGAGATGAGAAAGGCGTCAATGAGATTGGTTGTAGACGGACTGAAGATGGGGTGCATAGACGACTGAAGATGGGGTGCATAGACGACTGAAGATGGGGTGCATAGACGACTGAAGATGGGGTGCATAGACGGACTGAAGATGGGGTGCATAGACGCACTGAAGATGGGGTGCATAGACGACTGAAGATGGGGTGCATAGACGTCAGACTGAAGATGGGGTGCATAGACGACTGAAGATGGGATGCATAGACGGACTGAAGATGGGGTGCATAGACGACTGAAGATGGGGTGCATAGACGGACTGAAGATGGGGTGCATAGACGACTGAAGATGGGGTGCATAGACGACAGACTGAAGATGGGGTGCATAGACGACTGAAGATGGGATGCATAGACGGACTGAAGAGGGGGTGCATAGACGAATGAAGAAGGGGTGCATAGACGACTGAAGAAGGGGTGCATAGACGACTGAAGATGGGGTGCATAGACGGACTGAAGATGGGGTGCATAGGCGCACTGAAGATGGGGTGCATAGACGACTGAAGATGGGGTGCATAGACGTCAGACTGAAGATGGGGTGCATAGACGACTGAAGATGGGATGCATAGACGGACTGAAGATGGGGTGCATAGACGACTGAAGATGGGGTGCATAGACGACTGAAGATGGGGTACATAGACGACTGAAGATGGGGTGCATAGTCGACTGAAGATGGGGTGCATAGACGACTGAAGATGGGACGCATAGACGACTGAAGATGAGACGCATAGACGACTGAAGATGGGGTGCATAGACGGACTGAAGATGGGGTGCATAGACGACTGAAGATGGGGTACATAGACGTGTACATGTCATGGTTGCAGACGGACTGAAGATGGGGTGCATAGACGTGTACATGTCATGGTTGTAGACGGACTGAAGATGGGGTGCATAGACGACTGAAGATGGGGTGCATAGACGTGTACATGTCATGGTTGTAGACGGACTGAAGATGGGTTGCATAGACGTGTACATGTCAAAAAATTACTGATCCGCGTATGGTGATATTAGAGAGCGAGTATTCCGAATTAGGGAAAGTGAGGTCCCAATGGTTTGGTGAGAGATGTAAGGTGTTCGTGGCTTCTTCTTCTTCTTTGTTTCGAGGGTCAACGATCAATGAATTGATCATTATGGCTCCTATGTTTTAGAGGGTTTGGCGATGATAATTAGCATGCTTTTTTCAAGGGATACTTCACAGATTGCAAGCGCTACTCAGCAGTGGTGTTATAAACTGGTGTTTGGAAGACCGGAGGCAATAAAGGCACACATGTGTCGAGTGTAGCCGCCTCAACTGATGCTTTTGGAAGCTTGTTCCAGTCCCTTATGTCTTTTGCAGGAATAAGGAGCTTCTGTTATGAGTTCTAGTTTTTATTAACCAGAACTGTCTGTCGTGGCGTCGTCGCTGTCTACGGGGAAGAAGACGAGTTTCTATTTGATGCCGGTGAAGTGGACCAGCCAATTTTTGATATTGTACAACATGGTGAGCCTGGATAACCGTCGTCGTTCTTCCAATGTAGACCAGCCCAGTGTTTCTAGCGTGCTGCCAACACTTGAGATGTTTCTGTAGTGGTTTAGGACAAAGCGTGCTGCCAGTCGCTGGACCACCTCCAACATGTCGATACTTTTCTGGGTAAATGGGTCCCAGACTGTAGAAGCGTACTCTAAAAGTGGACGGAAAAAGGGTTTCATAAGTTTTTTTCTTTCACGCTTGAGTTGCCTATCTTCAGATTTCGTCTTAGGAACCACATGGTCTTGTTTGACCGATCGCACACACTGGTAATTTGCTCGACCCAGGAGCAAAAGTAATAATTATTAGGTAGCTAGATAATAGTAACTAGAAAAAAAAAAAGAAAATAGGAACTAGAAATTATACAATATATTCACGCCTTAGTAAACGTAGCTCTAAGTGTCTCAGATTTAAAACCACCGAGTCAGTTCCTATAACACATTAGAAACACAATTTTTTTTTGTTTTAGATTTACTAGTCAGAGGGTGGTTATGTAGGACACTATGCGTGAACTTTGCTTGACCCCAAATTAGATTCATAGCAGACGCTACGTTCATAGTTGGGCGTGACTTAGTTCTTGATCTGTCTGTTTACTGCCGAATTCCAAATAAACATGGTTAGTCTCTCTCCTAGTATCTTGTGGACCTTTCTCGATTTGACCAGAAACTTAAACAAATTCAAAGGCGTTTCTGGACGCGTCGGTAGACCCACTATATAAATAAGGGGTTTCGGAGATTGAGATAGATTCAGATAGATATTTTTAACTTTACGAGACAATTATTATTATTCTTTGTGTACTCATATATGTTTATTCGCATTCGTCATTGTACATTATTAATTGGCACATTTTACTAACTGCGTACAGGTACAAGATCTACCATACGCTGTAAGTTGATGATTTGTAATTGTATTTCTTTTTCTTTTTTTTTGAAATTATTAGTACTTAAATAAATCGTATTAATTGTAATTAGTACTGTTTTGAGTGTCATATCTTTACTATTTTATTTCTCTATGGTATCATCCTTTTTTAGGCACTGTTTACAATGAGCCGATAAGAGATTACTTTCTCACAATAGAGCAAGTGCGTAACAGGGTCCTATGACACATTGTAATATTAAAGTAAAGGGGACTAGTCAGAGAGTCGTATGTGATATATGATATTAAAGTAAAGCGGACTAGTCGACGAGTCCTATGTGACATTAAGATAGAAAGGACTAGTTGGAGAGTCGTGAATGGTCTATTCCAAGTGACTTTTAATCATTGTTATATTAAGGATGAAGGGTCTAATTCCGGAGTGTCTTTTTGCCAGTTTGATATTAAGTACGAGGTGTCTTGTCCCAAAGTGCCTTTTGACTCAATTTTGTGTTCTGGAGTTCCATTCCAGCTAATGACCAGTGAAGCAAAAACATCACCTCTGATGTATGGGACTCGTTAACCAAGGTCGGCAACTCATCTAAGAGAAGGAAACTCTGAATTCAAACCCGGAGTTGGAGTCCCGTAAAAAGCCCGCAACCTTACCCATCCCTGGTCGTCTTGACGTAGAGTCTTGCCACTGGACATGGTGGGCCCGGACGAGAGAGTGAGGTTGACGCCGCGCATCTCTTCCTCACTTTAAACAAAAGTCAGCCGCGCAATTCATCAGTCACCGAACGAATAGATGTTCCTAGTCGATCTTCGATGGACGAAAAATACAATTTAAAGAAAAAAAAAGGATTTACAAAAGGTTATTTTGCAAATTGGATGTTTTAACGTTGTTGGACTCTAGTTTAATAAAAAACATGTTAAAATGTCAAATGAGACTTGTTAATACTGATGTTCAAAGATTTTCTTGTACGAAAAACCTCCATAGCAATTGTCTAAGTTCTTTCTTGATATAAATAGTCAAGACAGACAATTGAACGATGCGAAGCAACACTTCGAGTTATTAGAAAAAAAAAGACATTGTTAGTGTGTTTCTTATAGGCAAACTTTTCAATTGGTTCAGTAATTTACAACATAATAAAATTCCCAAATATTTGTTTGGCCATGTCTCTCATAAAAAAAAAGCGTGGAGATAGAAACATAATAAAATTGCACAACTTTGACCAGGCCTCTTAACCCATAGAAGATAGAAACATAATAAGATTGCACAACTTTGACCAGGCCTCTTAACCCATAGAAGATAGAAACATAATAAAATTGCACAACTTTGACCAGGCCTCTTAACCCATAGAAGATAGAAACATAAAAGATTGCACAACTTTGACCAGGCCTCTTAACCCATAGAAGATAGAAACATAATAAGATTGCACAACTTTGACCAGGCCTCTTAACCCATAGAAGATAGAAACATAATAAGATTGCACAACTTTGACCAGGCCTCTTAACCCATAGAAGATAGAAACATAATATTATTGCCCCAAAAAATTGTTTGACCATATCTCTCATGTTGTAGAAGAGTGAGGATAAAAACTTAATTTAATTGCTGTAATAATTGTTTGACTATGCCTCTCTTCACATAGACGTATGAAGATGGCAACAGCTTCTTATTATTTTAAGTAGAAATTTTTTTAAGCAAAAAATAATTAATCAATTTATCATAAGCTAAAGTTAAATGTATCCTCGACTTATATTGTAATCTTTTCTCACCGACATTGACATATCATCTAGGTTGGACAATGTTTAATTACGGGAGCATTCTCAAGAAACAAGAAAATTTGAAAATGTCAGGGAGTAATCAGAGACTGAACGGAACATTCTTTATGATATACCTTGGCATTTATTTAAACATTTTATCGTTGGTCCTCCTGTTAGACAGTCCGTGGACACAGCTCATGTAATATTAAAGGATTTGTTGTGTGTACCATATATGCCAAATAACGTACTGTGTTTGGTTATTGAAATTAGGCGTATGTTACATTGTTAATGATGGAAAATAAATATTAATTTTATCCAGATTCTAAAATAATAGAAGATTGTAAATTGGTTCAGCCCTTTCTCCTTAAAAAAAAAAAAAAGAAATTACATAAATGTCAATTACGTGAGTTTGTGTCTTGTCCAGAGAAAGCGCCATTGAACGTATGAATTGTATTCTCAGCTAAAATTTGTGATATCTTGTTTTGAAAAATTTTGGAAACGAAATTTTGCTGTTTACACTGGTGTGAATTTAAAGAAAATTATTTTGATTGAAACAAATAAAACTAAAGCACACATTAACAAATGAAGTGCGGATAATAGACAAACATAAAATGGTGTTTTAAATTTTTCAAGTAATTGTAAAATAAAATTAAATCAAAATAAACCCCATTAAATAAAGTTATTTTAATTTAAGAAAGATAAAAGTTCACAAAATAGCATGGCTATTAAATGCCGGCTTCTGAATTCTCTGTGTGTTTTCGTCTTAATTCAAAATATCACTTCTATAAGAAATGGACAAGGAGGTTTTAGATTCAATGATACACACGGCACATTGTGGAATTTAACTGCAGATGAATCCTGTCAAGACTCGTGTGGAATGAACAAATATCCTTGTTCCTGTGATCGCAGATGTCTCATTTACAAAAACTGCTGTGAAGACATGGTCTTAGAATGTCCACATGTTCTACAGGAAAGCCGAAAAGCTTTTAGTCATTTACTCAACGTAGATGTTGAATGTTTACATAACGTATTTGTTATATCCAGCTGCTCAGATGATCTCAAGGTAGCGATAGTACACCAAAGAAACAGAGATCAAGAAGAAATAGGAAGCTCTGAAAAAAATTCAGAAAATAATACGGAATCAGTACATGTTTTCTTTGAAATCTTTAACATGGCTGTGGTTACAGATCTGTCAAACGGGTTTGTTTACAAAAACACAAGCATTTTTGAATGCAATGCAATGGAGAATTCCTTACCAACTAAATGGGATTATACACTCGATAAAGATAACAGTTTCAATTTCATAACTCCCCAGTTAATAATAAGTAAAAATGAAATAAAATTTGTTCCACCCAAAGACTTGAAATCGTCTTTATCTCCAATGTCTTGTCATGCTGATGCTATCACATCTTGTCTAAATAGTTCAGTGCTTTTGAACCCTGTGATAGATTCAAAATGCCACGGGATGACATCCTACGTTGAGACACCAGGACAACTAAAAGGGAAACTAATTTATAAGAACAGATACTGTGCACTCTGCAATGGACATACCCTCAAAGGTATTCTTCCCCAAAAAAAATTGGTTTGTCCATATGATGAATTCCCTTTAACTGTTTCATTGACTCAAAACAAATTTTTGGTGAAGGTTGATCAAGTTTCATGTTCCCGTAGTTACACTTGGTCGAGTCTGGTGTGTAGCGTTGATAAAATCGTTTTAGCCACAGAGGTCAACGTGGAGCAAATCTGCCGGATTGAAAAATGTAAAGAGGAATATCCGATATATCAAGATGGCAGGTGCAAAGCACGATTTCAAGTTCAAATCGCTATTTCAGATACCGGGTTTTCACAATCTCTTAACAAAAGTGATCTGATTTCTACGTTCGTTCAATGTTATGTGGAACATCTTTCAAATTTTAGCGTGTTGGGACACTTAAAGTCCACAGAATTCCGGTACAACCGCGAAATATCTACAACATTTTTTATTGTCAGTCTAGTCACGCATGAGAGTATTTTTTCAAATGTTAATTATCAAATAAGTGTCCTTGCGACATCTTTGCAAACGTACTTCAAGAGTTCGTCTCTCTCGACTAAAACAAATCCAACACAGAGGATAATGTTAAATTCAACCAAGACGTTGATGTCAAATTTCACAGGGGCTGAAAAACTTCCTCTTATTCATATTAGTCCATTTAGAAAATTTAGGCCCGGCGTTCCCATCATCTGTTTTTTAAGCAATTTTAAGAATTTGCCAGAAAACACCACTGAGGGTTTGAGGCGAATATTTGTATGCGAAAAACAAAGCAATGTTTCTGAACAGGAAGTAGACAAAGTGTTTCAAAACATGAAAGTGAAATGTCATAATTTATTCGAATCACAAAATTCATCACGATTATTCAAAAATAATGTGTTCCACTTGCAATTTACGGTAATCCTCATATATGTGTTGTTATTTTTCATGTAATATTTTTATTGAATAATACTTCTATCTATATGTTTGAACAGCATGTATTTAGTCTTTTAATTAAATAATACTTATAAATATAATATATGTTCAGCCTTATGTAGACTTAATTAAATAAGAATTCTAAATTCGTGATTAATATATATGTAATAATTTATTAAATAATCTTTCTACATGTTTAGTAAGTCGTATGTAGTCTTTTAATTAAATAGTAATTATATAGTGTGATCTTACTCTTTCTGCGCCCCCAAACAATGGAATTCATTGCCACTAAATGTACGCAATATACCAACCACCCACGCCTTCAAAACTCCACTCAAAAATGTATCAAGACATATATCATCTTAAATTATACTACCCTGAGTGATTCCCTTCCTATAACCGATAAACGATCTTGCTGGCTGCCGTCCATGGTTTGCCTTGTAAAAGTTATGTGTTGGGTGAATATACATTTTTTTGTGCTATTCTTTATAACATAAATGTATTTTATTTTAATGTCATGATTATGTCTCTTTTGATAAAATTTTGATGTACAGCGCGGTGAGCCCAGCCCTAGGCTGGGGTACCGCGCTATATAAGGCCCCTTATTATTATTATTATTATTATCATGTATGTAGTTTTTTTAATTTCATAACCCTTATGTATATATATATATATATATATATATATATATATATATATATATATATATATATATATATATATATATATATATTTTTATATATTTTTTTTAATTTTTTAAAACTCATATATATATATATATATATATATATATATATATATATATATATATATATATATATATATATACATATATACATATATTTATATATATATAATATATGGTTTGCTTTATGTAGTATTTCAATTAAATAATATTTCTCAATGTTGTGATTAGTATGTATGTAATATTTAAATCAACTTATCCTTATTTACATATATATGGTTAGCTTTATGAAGTATGTGATTAAATAGTAATTATATATGTGTAATTAGTCTGCATGGTGTACATTAATTTAAAAAAAATCCCTTCTATTTATGTGGTTATTCTGTATGCGACTAATGAAATAATCATTATATATATATATGCGGTTGTTCTGTACGCTGAAAACCAAATAGAAAATATATAACACAAGTTTATGTTCTTTTTGGCTTTTGGTTGTACATAATTAGTTCAAATAAATATTGTTAACCATAATAAAATGTTTTAAAATCCTTTATATTAACTTAGCTTTTGTTTGTGGCTGGCTGTCAAAATCTTCGGACGGCTGTTTGACCCACCACCCGTCATAATATCTATCTAAAACGTGGCACGAAGACTCTTTTTAAATGAGAACACATTTTTTGTTCAAGTTTAACACGTCCCACATCAATAAAAAAAAACTATTAAAAAAAACTGCCTTTATCTGAGAAAATAAATGTTCCTAATAAATGCGCTAAATGAGATTCCTAAAAAAAAGAACATAAAATCATTAAAGAATTTGATGAGTAAATATTCTTTTTTACATATATACAGTATTCACACCATCTGCCACTCTCTATATCAGATCTCTTATTTTCATGCTTGTTTACAAAAGAGTTGTGGTAGGTGCCATTTCTATATTTTATTGCTTTATGGCTAGCCCTTATAAACGATGGCTTAATACTTACACCTATCTCTCGCATTTACATACTTGATTAAATGACTTTAACTTAAAAGAGGGTTCCTTTCATTAACCGATCCTTCACTTTGCCTCTAATTAACATATTAGCAAAGATTCACCTTTACATTTTCATTGCAAAGTTGTTGTTTTTTAAATAAATTATTTTTCTTTAAAGGAAATCTTATAAAAAAAATATGGTTAATTTCAATGCCAATTTATTAGATCATAGAAACGTTATCACATGTTACTTTTAAATTAGTACATAGGAAAATTAATATATTCTTTGTGATTTAAAAGTTCATATTTCAAAAAAAAAAAAAATATTAAGCATGAATATTGGACACAATTTTTCTACCCTATTTCAATGTTATTTTAACTAAAACAATATCAGCAAATAACTATCTTAATTCATGTCAAGTTTTTTGAGGAGGAAATTGAACTATGTCGCATATTGTTTTTAATAATATAAGAACAATCCATTTGACCTGTGGTAGCTTGAAATGCCTCTTGAGTGTAGAGAAGTATGAATGTTGATCAGCTGAAATTTTGCAATACTCAACAGATACGCGTCAAGCTAAAAGTAAATTTATCTCAAAATTCCCTTATTTTGCTTGACGCAACTGTTACACATTTAAAGATAATGAAATGATCTATTTCAGGCCAAACAATTCATTTAAATAATGTTAAAATGTTTGTTTGTTTCCTATACTTTCCAAAAGTGAAATTTAAAAAAAAATAAAAATATTAAAAAAAATAATAAAAAAATATAACTTTTCCTTAAAAAAAACGTATCCGGAAATTTGAATCGAAACAAATGTCGTCAATGTTAAAAAAAAAAAAAACAGTAATATGATTAACAGGAAATTTAGTATAAACTAAAAAAAAAAAAAAATTTAAAAAAAAAAAAAAAAAAAATAAAACTTTTCTTAAAAAAAAACGTACCGGAAAATTTGAATCAAAAAAAATTTTGTAAATTTAAAAAAAAAAAAAAACGGTAATATGATTAACTGGAAATTTCGTCTGAACTTTTTTCAGTTTTTCAAGTTAAAATTGTGCTTCAGTTTTCAATTTTAACGCATTATTTTTTTTTACTATATGTATAGTGCATTCAAAAATAAATTTGACGAACTTTTTAACATATGAACTAAAAGAAAGATTCGACTAATTTACCGTCGACAAAATTTACTGTAATAATGATAGCTATAATTGTCTGCCACCTTTACAACAACCGCACGAATAAAACATGGTCACGAAATACAGCGGAAAGCGTTCATCATCATTATCTAGAAACAAACGTCTTAAGGAAGCGCGATCTATCAAAATATCTTTAGTTATTTGTTGTTGCATAGCGTTTTCAAATTTAAGCCCGACTTGCTGCATTGATGCTTATGAAGCTATTTAAGGTGAAAATATAGGGTCAAATGAAATATAGACTATATACTGATAACAATATATTCTATTAAATTTTCAGAATTTACAGAGCAAGCAATTAGATATATTTTTGGTAAAAATAATGAAACAAATCAACATTTTTGGTTTTTCACATGGCTAAAACCATGAGGTGGAAGTGTGTAATAATGTTAATGTGCCTATCCTTTTAACCTCTAACATTTTTCTTTTGGGGCAGGGTATGGCATTTAATCAGTCTAAGTATGGCAAGATCATCTTTACTTAGAATTAAAAAAAAAATAATAGGATTAAAAATAACATTTAGATTTGAAATAAGTTACTAGAATGTGTGACCCGATGTTACCGGAATGGTAGTGGAGGGCACTATTTTCCATCTGTGCTTGTGTACTCTCAAAATATAAAAATACACTAGTTAAGAATGTAATCAAATCCCGTTTTTATTTATTTTGTCTGGGGAAAGGAAACACACATCTCAACGCACTTGAAATGTATCTTTTTGAAATAGTAACTTATAGATTTTAATTGTTACAGACGAATTTTGTACATATATTTTCACTTCTCACATCACTCAGTTCTGATCCGTTTTACTATAAAGATATTGAATATTTTATGATTCTTTGCAATCTGTCAGGCTTATTTTTATTACTCTGATATTAAAAACAGAAAGACGTTAAAGAAATAAGTCTGCACTTCTTGATGGGACTCGTTAACCTCGGATGGGCAACTCATTTAAGAGAAGGAAACTCTGAATTCACACCTGGAAATCAAGGCATATAACGTTGGTACAGTTAAACATTCCTCCAACTCCTGCGATGCCCCTGGTGCCCAACTGTATCATCCATATGATGTTTCCTTGGGGTTATCCAGTGGCGTGGAGAGAGGCGATTTGCGGTTAGGAACCAGCTTATAATCACTGAAGAATAATCCCAGGCCTTGTGGATTTCGTCCTGGGAAACCCGCACTATCGTCACTGACGGATCCCAGCAAAAACAACTACACATGTAAATGCAATTACAGAATAACAATCTAAGTAAAAATAGGAAACACATTAATCAATAAATACATATAGATATATAATCCGATTTCATAGTAATTGATGAAACATGAAATGTCATTCAGCGCATTACTTTCAATTGATACTAGAGCCAGATTAGAAAGCCTAGCGTATGCCATGGTGGATCGTAAATACTTCTTCAGAAGCAAATAGTTTTGAAGAGCCACGCTCACATATGGCCACAGACACACAGGTCATAAGAAGTAGTTGAAGGCTTAGCGAGAGTATTGGAAGCAATTCTAGGAAGTCCCACTCCGCTATGGAAGTCAGTTCACGACTTTGTGAAATTTAATATCAGCTGTCTTCTAAGCCATGGTATTTCTTTTAAAATATCATCTTCTGATAACTCAACAAAGACAGATGTTAATTTTCGAACGGACACCAATAAAATGAAATTAATCATTAAAACAATAATTTTAAAAAACTTAAATTTTTCCCGATGGACATTCCTCTAAACCTATTGACATAATTAGCTCTACCGGTACTCAATATCAAATCATTTGAATGCAATGGTCATTTCTTTAATAACATTAGTGGTGTAGCCATGGACAAAAAAATAGGTCCAATAAATGCCTGCGAAAGTTTGGTTCATTTCTAATACAAGGTATTGAAGGTATATTTTTATTGGATTCCTGCCCTTCCTATCTAACCGAACTTCTTTCTGTCTATTCACCTCTTCGACAGCTTCGCTCCTATGCAGACACGCGTATTCTGTCCGATCCCAAGACACACATTAAAACATCTGGTGTACGATCTTTCTCTTTCTGCGCCCCCAAACAATGGAATTCTTAGCCAATAAATATACGCAATATACCAACCACCCAGGCCTTGAAAACTGCACTCAAAACATATCTTTTTAAATTATACTACCCTGACTGATTCCCCTCCTCTTACCGATAAATGATCTTGTTGGCTGCCGTCCATGGTTTGCCTTGTAACAGTTATGTGGTGGGGTGGATGAATATACATTGCTGTTCTTTATTTCATAAATGTATATTATTTTAATGTCACCTTCTTCTTCTTTATTTTAAGGGCCCACGATCAATGAATTGATCATTCTGGCTCCTATGTCATGAATATGTCTCTTTTGATAAAATGTGTATGTACAGCGCGGTGAGCCCAGCCCTAGGCTGTAGTACCGCGCTATATACTACGTCTTCTTATTATTATTATTACTATATACTAGCTGTATCTATACATTCAACAAGATATACTTTGATTACGACATTGGCATCACTAACATGGAAACTAAAGGAAACTTTTTAAAAAAATGTAGTTATTTCTTCAACTCATTTCATCCATCCATAAAAGTTACTTCCTAAGACTTTGGACATTATGTCAACCTTCTGTTTATCACCATAATACTGAATGAAAATTGGTCAGCCTATTACAAATCCACTTAAAGCCATGGTTACATAATGTACACATACTCGTCAATAAATCATGCAACAATTCAATACATTTCATGCAACCACTCAGACTGCGTCGCCTCTGCCAGCTTGATAAAGACTGTTTAAAAATCGCTAATGAAATGATGCTCATTTTTCTGAAGCTACTTTTCTCATTTCAGCACTATCACATGTAAATATCCTTTGAAAAATCGCCCAAACAGAAAAAGAGTATCGAAAAAAAAATCAGAGTAACCTACAACCCTCACAATTTGACAGCCACAGAAATATTCATAAAGAATCGTAACATACTTCTTGCTTACCCTGATAATAAAAAAAAAATATTCTCATTCTCTACACGTATTGTCATTAGAGGGGGAAAAAGTTCTAAGTGACCTTGTGTTACACAGTCGCTCTCGCGCTGACCCGTCTTACGTTGGGGCTACTGAACCCTTCTTAAGGAGCAGTTGGACGACTTTGTCCCATACACTAAAAACAAAAGAATTAGCCTCTTTTTTTTGTGTGTGTTTTTTTGTTGTTTTTTTTATTGATCGACCCTTCTACAACCAGTTGACAAAGCAACAACTCATTCAAAAAGGTTTTTTTTGTTTTGTTTTTTTTTAAAGAAAACTAGATTCGTTGCAATTGAAAGTAAATAAGAATTTGTAAAACAGATTGAACATAAATTGTACGATTTAGCAAAGCTTATGTTGGCTTTCTTATTTTCCCTGTAACTGATGGCAGTGTGTAAATGATAGGATTCAATGCAGAGTTTTTTGGAATAACAAATACAGCAGAACAAGTGTAGGTTTCGTTACCGAACATTTAATCCCCAAGTGACACACACATCATTAAAACAATTAGGAAGGTGAAGAAAAAGTCTGAAATAGCAACAAAAGCCAAATTGGTGGTTATAGAACTATCATTAGATCTGCTATTTGGTATCCTAAAGTTTGTTGGCTTTTTATTTTTATAAAACCAAATAAACTACGAAACCTTATCCAGAAAGATGGTAAAAAATGTAACAAAGTTGATAAGAATGAACCCGCAAAATGAATACAGCCAACCGTTATGTGCTACACTACTTAGTGACGAGGCAAAACACATGCTGCAAGCTGAGTGAATAAAATTTCATGTGAAAGAGTAGGGCATTAATGCTAGGACAAAGCTAAAAGACCATACGATCACCATGGTACTCATGTTACCCCGTGTTGGGAACCTGAGCTCAGCAAATGGATATCACTATTTTAAATACATTTTAACGGTAATAAGATAACTCGCTAGGAAAAGTGGTAAAAAATACAGCAATATTGCAAATATTTTCAAATCTCCATCTTGTATCGTTCAAAATATAAAGATTTCAAAAATGACTATCAGCTCTAGCGACAACAAGTAGGTAGATTCCCATAATTAAATCACACATACCAAGACAAGTCACAAAAAGTAAGTAAGCCTTCTTTTAGATTTCTTTGTCCAAAACTAATCTATAGCCTACAACAATTAAATTTCCAACAAATGTTAATAATTGTAGGACTACCTTCAAGCTACAATAAAAGCTACAATACCAACGAACCATAAAACTATTCTCTTGTTGGAGTCACCAAAAATATCTTTACATGAAGATGAAAATGGACCTGGTGGGGCAAAACATTTCTCTTGGGAAATGTTTGGACCAGTCACTTGTGGATAGCACAACTTACTGTCGGCAACAAATAAAGCCGATTGTATAGACAAGCCTTGAAAACAATCTGACTTAATTAGTTGCAGAAAAGTTTCCAATAAATCCAGGATATTCAAACTGAAATAAGATGGCAATGCTATTGAATTAAAGTTATTAATTTTTGTTTTTCTTAATTTTAAGTATTTTAAGTTGAACAACTTTTTAAACGCAGCCGGAGGAATCACATCTACATTTGTGTATGACAAATCCAGAGTTTCTATTAATTGGGAGAATTGAGAATTATGATGAATTTTGAAATGGAGATTGTGAGAAACATTTAAATACCTGAGTATGTTCATTGAGCTTATAAATATTAGGTCTTTACTTGTTATGTTGTTGAAACTAAGATCAAGAATAATGAGTGTAGAAATGTCCCATTCTCGGAAATATTCCTGCATGTCATCTACATAGCAAAAAGAGGCGCGTAGTTCTAAAAGTTGTAATAAAGAAAGTAAAGGGACTTTCTTTGCTTCTATTTTAAATTTGTCTAAGCTCTTGAAAATCCCTACTGTTAGATTAACTTTATTGACAATGTAAGATGTCAGATTGCCAATTGTATTCTTAATATTCCAGAAAAAAACATTTAAATCCTTTTTCACAAACAAAGTCACATTCGAAATCTTTAATGTAATCAAATAAATTGATATATTTGCAGATGCGTTTGCGATACGACCTCACTTCAACGGTGCCAACGAGATGGCCGCTATCAATCACATTTAGATAATTACGCGATTTGCATGTGGTAGTCTCCTAAAAAAATACATTCTGAGCTTGGACATTTCAGAAAATTAGCTGGACAAACCAGTTTACTGCAGTCTCTATATTCATAAGAAGGAGAACATATTTGATTTAATGAAGAAACGCATTTTAAGTTAGTAAATTTCGTAACCAAATTACCATTCTTTGTTTCATTTGTAAATTTTTGAAAAAATTTATTTAAAGAATACTTTAAATTCACATAAGAACCCTTGCGAAAACAACTTGTTACATCTTTCTCATCAAACAGTTGGTAGTCATCAAATTTTAAAGATTTACGAATTTTCGATTCGTTATTGAGCTTAGCACTTATGTTTCCATTGTTGGAACAATTTGATTTATTTATGTGCTGTAAATCTAGTATTTGTCTACTCGTAAAAATAGTTACATAGTTAAAGAATTCTGTAAGCAAACGATCTTTGCTAATATATTGAACAGGTCCGTCACAAAATGATCGCCTGTAATTGTAGTCTGAATTGCACTTTTGCACGTGTTGACAAATGCTTCCAAAATCATTATTAATTGGACAGTTATTTTGTGTTACATTCAATAATGAAATTAACTTATCATATTTATCATAAAACATGGGAACATTAAACATTGAAATAATCACCCAGAGCAAATAGTCTTTTCGTATCAAAGTCTTCTGTCCTATTACAACTGTTTCATAAGCAAGTTCGTATACGGAAATATCATTTGTTTTGTTAGACAGGTCAATTTCACAAAGTTGTTTATTGTCAAGTGTTTCGTCACATTTTAGATCTAAAAATTGTTCAGCATACTTGGACTTATTTTTTTGGATAGAATTATTTGACATCCCAGATGGAACTCAAATTGCTTTTTTTTTTAGAGATGATGGGTACTTAAAACTCCATATTTCACAGGTCAAATAAGTTTACATCGATTCATTCATTTTGTCAGCCGTCTGGAAGTCAGCAATGAAAATAACGAAAACTGAAGCTTTTAAAACACGTAGCTTGAGGTGTTGCTGAAATATAGCAGAAGTAAATTGGTTGTATTCTTCTTTAGATGCAAGTGAAATTAAACCGAAAACTTGATTACATTGAGCCTGTGTCTCATAAACTGTACTTACAAAATAAGCATTGCGTAACAAATAACATGTTTTTATTATTTGGTCTGAGCTTATGTAAGAAAATGTATCAGGTCTGCAAATGTTGCAAATAGTGCTAATGACATCGCTGAAAAAGTAAATATTGCGATTTAAAATAAGATAAAAAATTTTCTTTATAAATGTAATTACTTGTTTTCTTATAAAAATATCTATACTTAGTATCTCCTTGTCTTGATCTTGCAGCAGTTCATAATCTCCTTCATAAAATATAACAGGACAAGCTTTGTTGCACTTTGTCTGCCTTCATAAAATCCATCTCGAGTTGCATCAAATATGTCATTAGCTGATAATTCACTATTGCAGTAAACTTCATTTGCCATCTGGCTGAGAGTCTTATCATCAACTGTTTCATCAAATCCTTTTATTACTTTAATCCCGTCTAAACCAAATGTTCCAAGAGAAAATGTAATTAATTTGTTGTGTGAAAAATATTATTTTGCAAATCAGAAAAAAAAATCGTATTGGAATAAAAACTGCCCTTTGTCCCGGCAGTCATAGACGAACAAGAAGTCATACTCAGCTGTCCAACAATCTTACACAGGGATATTGAAACACAGATCAGAAAAGTAGATACACACGGAATAACATAAAAATAGTTTCATATTTTCATACACACTGAAGAAGAAATAAATATAGGGGACTTTCTCAAATACAAATCAGCTTATTATATTATTACATCGTGATAATATAAGAATCCGGCATTTGTTTTTCTTTACTTCTTACATTATGATTATTACTAGCCAATATATCGGGCGTTGCCCAGGATTGCATTAGGGCTCCGATCCTGGTGGGACCCCGATCTTGTAAGGACTCCAATCCCTTTCTGATTCTGACCTGTTTCCCGGTGTGATTCTGAACCCTTTTCCCGGTGTGATTCTGACCTGTTTCCCGGTGTGATTCTGAACCCTTTTCCCGGTGTGATTCTGACCTGTTTCCCGGTGTGATTCTGAACCCGGTTGGATCTCGTTTCTTTAGGATCCCGATCCATGGGCTACAGATCGCGCAGTGATCTCAATCCTGGTGGGATCTCACTCAATGTGGATACCGATCCCGGTGAGCTACCGATCCCGTTAGGTTACCTTTCTCTATTGTATCCCGTTTCAAATAAGCACCCTCTTTTCCGATGGTATCCCGTTTCTTGAGAGGATCTCACTCCCGGTTTAAACTAGTTACCCGATAGGATAACGTAACCGATAACATCCAGTTTACTGTTAAGTCTAGTTCCTCATCATGACCCTGTTACTCTATGGGATCATGCTCAGTGCGATTTTCTTCGAATAAGCTTTTAGATCCAATTATATATCCCATTAGAACAATATAGAACATTTTAGAAAATCAAGAATACAATTTAGCTTCCCTCAATTAAAAATTTAAAAAAACAACAAGGGAAAATAAAGTTGAGATTAACTTATAACTTTTGAGTTAATTCTCTTTTTGTAAAGAAAACTAGAATATCACATTACGCGACAAATATTTTGATTTAAACGTGTGTATAATGTTTCTGAGACTATTTAATCAGCAATCATGATTTATCGTTATCCTCCTGTCATGCATTTCAATTCATTTGTACAACGTGTCTCATCATATTATATTTATCGCTTCAAGAGACTTTAAAAATATAATTAAATAAGTACATCCATTTGAACACAAATGAAACCTTCATTTGACAAACAATGAGAAGAGGAAGGACCTCTGACCCCAGGTTGTCTTAATTGTCTCCGTGTAAATTAAAGTATAAATAGTTTGCCTTACTAAGAGGATAATTTGACACTTTTCTTTATGTCAGACAGTACTTGGACAACACTAAAGATTTATATTTTAACAAAGGGACATAAGGGTCAACAGTAATGTCCTTGATGACATAACAGACGCACTGTCTATGATCACGTACGAATCGAGTGGTCCATGGTGACATAACATAATGTTGGTCCATTATGACATAACAGACGTGTAGTGCGTAATGGCATAATAGCCTTGGTGTCCATGATGATAAAACAGATTTGTATTGCGTGATGACCTGATAGACTTGGTTTCAATGATGACATAAAAGACGTGTAGTGTATGATGACATAACAGACTTGTAGTGTGTGATGACATAAAAGACTTGACGTCCATGATGACATAACAGACTTGCAGTGCGTAATGACATAAGAGACTTGACGTTCATGATGATATAACAGACTTGTAGTGTGTGATGACATAATAGACTTGACGTCCATCATGACATAACAGACTTATAGTTTGTGATGATATCAAAGACTTGACGTCCATGATGACATAACAGACTGTCAGTGCGTTATGACATCAAAGAATTGTGGTCCATGATGACATAACAGACTTGCTGTCCATGATGACATCAAAGACTTGTGGTCCATCATGACGTAAAAGATGTGTGGTCCATGATGAGATAAAGGACGTGTGGTCCTTGATGACATAAAAGACGTGAGGTCCATGATGACATAACAGATTTGCTGTCCATGATGACATAATAGACTTGCAGTGCGTGATGCCATCAAAGACTAGTGGTCCATTATGACATCAAAGACGTGTGGTCCATGATGACATAACATATTTGCTGTCCATGATGACATAATAGACTTGCAGTGCGTGATGCCATCAAAGACGTGTGGTCCATAATGACATCAAAGAAGTGTGGTCCATGATGACATAACAGACGTGTGGTCTATGATGACATAACAGACTTGTAGGGCGTGATGCCATCAAAGACGTGTGGTCCATGATGACATCAAAGACGTGTGGTCCATGATGACATAACAGACGTGTGGTCTATGATGACATAACAGACTTGCAGTGCATGACGACATAACAGACGTGTGGTCCATGATAACATAAAAGACGTGTGGTCCATAATGATGTAAAAGACTTGTGGTCCATAACATAACAGACTTGCAGTGCATGATGACATCAAAGACATGTGGTCCATGATGACATAAAAGACGTGTGGTCCATATTGACATAAAAGACATGTGGTCCATGAGGACATAACAAACTTGCAGTGCATGATGACATAAAAGACTTGGGGTCCATAGTAAACACTTAACATCCCTCATTGTATAATTCAATGATTGTGTGACTGACACAGTGGAGATACAAAATTGCAAAATATTGTATTGATGGAAAGCCTTTTGCTGTACATTCTCCTGGCTGTTGCGAGTTCTCAGCATCTACCCATCACATTTTTCATTATAAAAGCTCTAATATGTTTTGATGCTTTTTATAATCATAAAAAAATAACAAAACATCAGAATTCCACGACCTTGAAATGTATATTTAGTATATAATTATAGTTGTCCAGAATACCATTTATTTTGAAGTGTGTTTGTAATAAAGTTTAAGTTTCAAAAAAAATTAATTTTGAGAAATAAGTATCTCCTTTATAATATTGGCCAATCCATCCTCTTATGACGCCCGTTACCTAAAAAACATCAATTTTCTCTAAAAGTTGAAAAAAATAACCTACAATTTATAATAGAAATATATTTATCATTTTTCATATTTTTTATGCTAACGGAATATATAGATATCTTAATTAAAATTGTAGCGCCTCGCTTCTCTTCTAAAACATCAACAAAAACACACACACGTAAAACACAGAATAATGTCATCTAAAGAGGAATCTCTGAACCAATTTTCACGTCTTCAACAGCCATAAGTGTTTTTCTTTTTTAAAGAAATCATTTTTTTTTTATAAAATCTCTCACACATTTGCATCCACTTTCTTTGAAATTTACCTTTCGCAAGGTTCAGACAAAAATTTCATGAATGTATCAAATCCCCACGCCTCAAAAGTTTTTAATAAATATTGTTTTAAAAACTTACCCATGTGATGGAAGACACCTACCGAAATGCGCAGCATTTTACTTTTTACACGCCCCTAAAACTTTAGTAAAATTCTCAAGTTACTGTCACCTGTACCACGCCTTTTTTTTATATTTCCTTTGAAAAAATGATCAGAGAGGAGAGAGACGCAAATGAGATTGGTTTTAGACGGACTGAAGATGTGGTACATAGATGTATAAACGTCAAAAAGTTTACTGACCGCGTATGATGATATTTGACTTGAAGTATTCGAAGTCAGGGAAAGGGATGTCCCCATGGCTTGGTGAGGAAGGTAAGGTTCCCGTGTCTTGGTGAGAGAGGTAAGGTTCCCTTGAACTTGTCTAGGTGAGTGAGGTTTTTTCCCTTGTCTTGGTTAGTGAGGTAAGGTTTCCGTGTCTTGGTGAGAGAGTGAATGTTCCCGTGTCTTGTTGAGAGAGGTAAGTTTCCCTTGTCTAGGTGAGTGAGGTAAGGTTCCCGTGTCCTAGTGAGAGCTTTAAGGTTCCCTTTTCTTGGTGAGAGAGGTAAGTTTCCCTTGTCTCGGTTAGAGAGATAAGGTTCCATTGTCTTTGTGAGTGAGGTAAGGTTCCCGTGTCTTGGTGATAGACTGAAGGTTCCCGTGTCTTGGTGAGAGAGGTAAGGTTCCCGTGTCTTGGTGAGAGAGGTAAGGTTCCCGTGTCTTGGTGATAGACTGAAGGTTCCCGTGTCTTGGTGAGTGAGGTAACATTCCCTTGTCTTGGTGAGAGAGGTAAGGTTCCCTGGGCTCTGTGAGAGAGGTAAAGTAAAAAGAATCTTAGATCAGTAAGCCCCTAGGCACGCGAAAATACACTCATTCATTCCAATAAAGTAAGGGAGACTTGGAATAAAATTTATTGTATTAACATTATTTTTTAGCGTCAGTATATGAACGTCATCAATAGAATTAACATCAACACCAAAATTGGGAAAAGTAATTAGGAAGTATCAAGATAATAGTAACTAAAAAGTATTATAATAATAGGAACTAGAAATTAAACAACCTATCCACTACTTAGTAAACGCAGCACTAGGTGTCTTAGATTTAACACCACCGAGTCAGATCCTATAATGCATTAGAAACACAATTGTGTGTGTTTTAGTGTCATAGATTCCCTAGTTGGAGGCTCCTATGCCACATTGCGTTATTAAAGTAAAGGGGACTAGTCAGAGAGTAGTAGGTGATATAAGGATTTTAAAGTAAAGCGGACTAGTCCGTGAGTCCTATGTGACATTAAGGTAGAAGGGACTAGTCGGTGAGTTATATCCACATTATGATAATAAAGTAAAGGGGACTATTCGGTGGGTCCTATGTGACATTGGAATATTAAAGTAAGAAGGGTCCATTCCCCAAGTGTATTGTGAATAGTGTGATTCAAGTTTGAGGTTTTCTGGCTCCAAAGTGTCTTGTGACCTTTGTGATATTAAGTGTGAGGGGTTATTCCTCAAAAGTCTTTTAACCAGTGTTTTATTAAGTATGAGGCGTCTAGTCCCAAAGTGTTTCGTGATCTTTGTGATATTAAGAATGAGAGGTCTAGTCCCCAAGTGTATTTTGGCCATTGTGATATTAGGTATGAGGCATCTAGTCCCCAAGTGTCTTTTGCCCAGTGTGATATTAAGGATGAGGTCTCTAGTCCCCAAGTTTCTTTTGACCAGAGTGATCTTAAGCATGAGTGGTGTAGTCCCTTGAACGAGTTTGATTGTGAGAATGAGGGGGTCTAGTACTCATGTGTCTTATGACCACTGTGATATTAAGGATGAGAGGTCTAGTCCCCAAGAGTCTTTAAAGTAGTTTGATATTAAGTAAGAATGGTCTTATTTCAGTTGCATTTTGATCATTGTTATATTAAGTATGAGGAGCCTATTCCCGGAGTGTCATTTGACCAGTTTGATACTAAGTATCATGCGTCTAGTCCAAAGTGTCTTGTGACCAGTGTGACATTAAGTATGAGGGGTCTCTATTCCCCAAAAGACTTTAAACGAGTTTCTCATGAAGGATGAGGTTTATAGTTCTCAAGTTTCTTTGACCAGTACGATATTAAGTGTGAGACGTCAAATTCCAATATCGATTGTAAACGGTATGATCTTAAAGGTGATGGGTATAGATCCTTAGAGTCTTTAAATTTGTTTGATATTAAGTATAAATGGTCTAGTCCCCAAGTGTCTTTTAACCAGTGAGACATTAAGTATTAGTGCGTCTTGTCCCCAAGTGTCTTTTAAACATTGTGAAATAAGTATTATTGTGTCTAGTCCCCAAGTGCCTTTTAACCAGTGTGACATTAAGTATTAGTGGGTCTAGTCACCAAGTGTCTTTTGACATGTGTGACATTAAGTATTAGTGAGTCTAGTCATCAAGTGTCTTTTGACATGTGTGGCATTAAATATGAGTTGGTCTTGTCTTCAAGTGTCTTGTGCCAATTTTTATATTAAGGATAAGGCGCTTTTCCCCAAGTGGATTTTGATCAGTGTAATATTAAGTATGTTTTGTTTTTACCAAAATGTATTTTTAACATTGTTATATTAAGGATAAAGTGTCTAGTCGCCAAGTGTCTTTTGACCAATATTTTTGTTTCTTTGTCATATATTTATACAACTGAGGACAAGGCTCAATATAGATTGAGCATAGTAAAATTGTCTTTAGGTGTTGAAAATTATAACTTAGATTTACCAAAAAATTTGGCAATTAAATTTTTAAGTTTAAGAAGCTCTTTGACTCTAGTTTAAAGCAAAATCAGGTTAAATTTTAAAATTATACTTGTTAATATTAATGTTCAAAGAATTAATTTTACGAAAAACCTACATCATCATTGTCTAAGTTCTTTTTTGTATATAAATAGAACATTGAACGGTGCGGAGCAACATTTTTAGCGAATAGAAAAAAAAGGACATTGTTAGTTTGTTTCTTATAGGCAACCTTTTCTGTTGGTTCAGTAATTTCCAACATAATATAATTGCCCAAATAATTGTTTTGGCCATGTCTCTCATCAGAAAGAAGTGTGAAGATAGAAATGTAATACGTTTACCAAAATAATTGTTTGACCTTGTTTCTCATGCCATAGACTTGTGAAGATAGAAACATAAGGTGATTGCTCAAATAATTGTTTGACCATGTTTATCCTCCCATTGAAGTGTGATGATAGAAAATAAATAACATTGCTCAAATATTTGACCAGGCCTCACAACCCATAAGAGTGTGAAGATAGGAATATAATATGATTGCCCCAAAAAATTGTTTGACCATATCTCTCATTCCATAGAAGAGTGAGGATAGAAACATAATATAAGAGCTGTAATAATTATTTGACCGTGTCTCTCATCCCATATAAGTGGGAAGATACAAACAGCTTCTTATTATTTTAAGTAGAAAGTTATTGAATAGAATAAAAACAATAAATTAATTTATCAGAAGCTAAATTTAAATGGATCCTCGATTTATATTATAATCTTTTCTCACCGACCTTGACATACCATCTAGGTTGGACAATGTTCAATTACGGAAGCATTCTCAAGAAACATGAAAATTTGAAAATGTCAGGGATTAATCAGAGATTGAACAGAATATTCTTTAGGATATACCACGACATTTATTTAAACATTTTATCGTTGTTCGTCCAATAAGGAGGTCTGTTTACACAGCATATGAAATATTACGCGATTTCTTGTGTGTACCATAAATGCCAAGCAATATACGGCTGTTTGGTTATTGAAGTTAGGGGTATGTTACATTGTTACTGATTGACAATAAATATTAATTTGATCCTGATTTTAACATAATTAAAGATTATAAATTTTAAAAACCCTTTCTCCTTTCGAAAACAAGAAATTACATAAATGTTAATATTATATGTTTTTTTCTGCAGATAAAGCACCAATGAACGTATAATTTTATTCTCAGCTAAAATTTGCGATAACTTGTTTTAAACAATTTTGGAACAAAAAAATCACTGTCTACCCTGTTGTGGATTCAAAGAAACGTATTTTGATGGAAACATTTTAAACTAAAGGACACGTTAACAAATGAACTGGCAGATTAGACAAACATGAAATCCTGATTTTAAATATTGCAAGTAATTGTAAAATAAAAGAAAATAAATAAACCGCATTAAATAAAGTTATATTAATAAAAATAAAATAAAAGTTCACAAAATAGCATGGCAGTTAAGTGCCCGCTTCTGAATTCTCTGTATGTTGTCATCTTGATTCACACAATCACTTCTATAAGCAATGAACAAGGAGTTTTTAGATTCAATGATACACACAGCTCATTGTGGAATTTAACTGCAGATGAATCATGTCAACGCTCGTGTGGAATGAACAAAGATTCTTGTTCCTGTGATCACAGATGTCTCATTTACAAGAACTGCTGTGAAGACATGGCCTTAGAATGTCCGCATGTTCTACAAGAAAGCCGACAAAATTTTAGTCATTTTCTCAACGTAGTTGTTGAATGTTTACATAACGTATTTGTTATATCCAGCTGCCCAGATGATCTCAAGGGAGCGATAGTACACCAAAGAAACAGAGATAAAGAAGAAATAGGAAGCTCTGAAAAAAATTCCGAAAATAATACTGATTCAGATAATGATTTCTTTGAAATATCTAAAATGGCTGTGGTTACCGATGTTTCTAACGGGTTTGTCTACAAAAACACAAGCATTTTTGAATGCAATGCAATGGAGAATTCCTTACCAACAAAATGGGATTATACACTAAGTGCCTTTTACCGATGGCCATTCTCAAGTCCCCAGTTAATATTAAATAAAAAGAGCGTAAAATTTGTTGAGCCCAAAAACCTGCAATCGTCATTATCGTCAATGTCTTGTTATACAGAAGCTATCACATCTTGTCGAAATAGTTCAGTGCTTTTGAACCCTGTGATAGATTCGAAATGCCAAGAGATAACCTCCTACGTTAAGGTACCAGGGCCAATAATAGATGACATTATTTATAAGAACAGATACTGTGCACTCTGCAATGGACATAGTCCCGAAGATGTTCTTCAAAAGAAAAAGTCCTTTGGAAATCTTGAATTCCCTGTAATCGTTTCATTGACTCAAAACAAATTTTTAGTTCAGGTTAATCAACTGCCACGTTCCGATCGTTATACTTGGTCGAGTCTGCAGTGTAGCGTTGACAAAATTATTTTAGCCACACTGGACAACGTGGAGCAAATCTGCCAGATTAAAAAATGTCGAAAGTACTTTCAGATATATCAAGATGGCAGCTGCAAAACACAATATCGTGCTCAAATCGCTATTCCAGAAACTTGGTTTTCACAATCTCTTCATCAATTTGATCTTATTTCTACGTTCGTTCAGTGTTATGTTGAACATATTTCAACTTTTAGCGTACTCGGACACTTAAAGTCTACAGAATTACGGTACAACAGAAATATATCTACACCATTTTTTGTTGCCAGTCTACTCACGCAGGAGAGCATTTTTTTAAACGTTTATTATCAAATAAGTGTCCTTGCGAAATCTTTGCAAACATACTTGAAGCGTTCGTCTCTCTCGTCTAAAACAAAGTCAACACAGAGGTTAATGTTAAACTCGACCCAGGCGTTGAGGTCAAATTTCACAGGGGCTGAAAAACTTCCTCTAATCGATATCAGACCGTTTATAACATTCAGGCCAGGCGTTCCTTTCATCTGTTTTTTAAGCAACATAAACAATATGTCAGAAAGCATGGCTGAGGGTTTTAGGCGAGTATTTTTATGCGATGGCCAACGCAATGCTTCTGAACATGAAGTAGACAAAGTGCTTCAAAACATGAAAGTGAAATGTCAGAATTTATTCGAACCACGCAATTCATCACGAGTATTTAAAAATAAACTGTGCCACTTACAAATTACGGTAATCCTCCTATATATGTTGTTATTCTTTATGTAACATTTTAATTAAATAATTCTTCTATATGTGTTAATTGTCTGTATGTTGTCTTTTAATTAAATAATACAATATATCAAATATATGGTCAGCCTTATGTAGACTTTTATTAAATAAGAATTCTAATTCTTGACTAATCTGAATGTAGTATTTTATTAAATTATCCTTCTGCATGTTAGTTAGTCTTATGTAGTCTTTTAATTAAATAGTAATTATATACGTGTGGTTAGCATGTATGTAGTTTTTTAATAACATAACCTTTATATATTTTTAAATGTGGTATTTTAATTAAATGTTTTGTGTAAATGTTGTGATTATTATGTAAGTAGTATTTTAATCGAATAATCCTTAGTGACATATATGGTTGGTCTTATGAAGTATGTTATTAAACAGTAATTATATACGTGTGATTAGTCTGCATTAAGTACTTTAATTTTTTTAAATGCTTCTATATATGTAGTTATTCTGTATGTGGTTAATGAAATAATCATTATATATATGCGATTGTTCTCTACGCTGACGATCATTTCAGTAAAAATAGGTATAAAAATAGTTCATGTTCTTTTTATCCCTTTTTTTTTTTTACATAATTAATTTCAAAAAGTATTGTTAACCATAATAAAATGTTTTAAAATCCTTTATATTAACTTAGCTTTTGTTTGTCGCTGACTGACAAAATCTTCGGACGGCTGTTTGACCCACCACCCGTCAAACTATCTATCTAATACATGGAACGAAGACTCTTTTTAAATGAGAACACACTTTTTTTTCCAGTTTAACACATCCTACATCAGTAAAAAAAAAACTTTAAAAAAAAAACTGCTTTTATCTGAGAAAGTCCTTATAAATACGCTAAATGAGATTCCTAAAAAAAAAAAAATAAAAATCAAGAAAGCGTTTGATGAGTACATTTTTTTTTTCATATACACTAGACCTACTTTCCTCCACTCTCTATATCAGATCTCTTTTTTCCATGCTCGTTTACAAAATAATTGTTGAGAGGGGCCATTTCTATATTTTATTGCTAGCCCTTTAAAGACCAGGCCTTAATATTTACACATACCTCCCGCATTTTTACATATTTAATTAAAATAACTTTAACGTAAAAGAAGGATTCTTTCATTAAGCGATCCTAAATTTGCCTCTAATTCACATGCTAACAAAGATTCACCTTTGAAATTTTCATTGCATTGTTTTTTTTTTTTTTTTTTTTACACATTATATTTTTTTAAAGGAAATGTAAATGATCAAAATGTATTTTTAGTTTTAATTCCAATTTATTATATTATAAAAATTTTATTTTTTCTTTGCTTTGTTTTTTTTTTTTTTTTTTTACACATTATATTTCTTTAAAGGAAATGTAAATGATCAAAATGTATTTTTAGTTTCAATTCCAATTTATTAGATTATAGAAATGTTATCACATGTCACTTTTAAATTAGTTCATAAGAAAATAAAACATTCTTTGTGATTTAGAAGCGTGTATTTTAAAAAAAAATCAAATAGTATATTGGACACAATTTCCTAACCTATTTCAATGTTATTAACTCAAACATTATTATCAAAAAAATTATATTAATTCATGTCAAGTTGTTTTAGGAGGTAATTAAATATGTGGCATATTATTTTTAATAATATATGAAGAATGCATTTGAACAGTCATAGCTAGAGATGCCCCTTAAGTGTATAAAATTATGAATGTGGATCAGCTGAAATTTGCGATACTCTACAGATAATGATACTGTCAAGCCAACAGTTTATTTATCTAAAAAATCCCTAATTTGGCTAGCTGGAATTTTTACACATTTAAAGTTAATGAACATATCAATTTCATGTCAAACAATTCAATTAAATATTGTTAAAATGATTGTTTCCTTTACTTTCGAAAAAAGAAATTTAAAAAAAAAAAAAAAAAAAAAAAAAAAAAAAAAAAACTTAAAAAATAACAAATTAAAAAATTAAAAAAAAAAAAATTAAAAAAAAAAAAAAAAAAAAAAAAAAAAAATTACCCTTAAAAACTCCGTATTTGCAAATTTTATCGAAAGAAATTTCGTCGACGCTAAATTGATCGACGGTAGTTTGATTGAGCGGAACTTTCTTAGAACCTTTTTTCAGGTTTTACGTTAAAATTTTACTTGAAATTTCAATTTGAACTCATTATTTTGTTGTATTATATAGTATAGTGCGTTCAAACAGAAATTTAAAGAAAATTTTAAGGAGTGAACTGAAAAAAGAAAAAGATTCGACAAAATTTCTATTCGATGAAATTTCCGTCGAAAAATATTGCTGACAAAGAAAATTGCAGCGCCTATATTGATGATGTAATTATTTACAGTCAAGATTTTTCAAATCAGGTAAACCAGTTAAGATCTCTGTTTTAAAAAAAAAATTGAAGGCAAATATAACAATCAATTTAAATAAGTGTGAATTTTGTCATGCATCTGTGTAATATTTAGGTCACATATTGGGTCAAGGTCATGTAAAGACTCTTCAAACTAAAATACATGCTATTGTATCACTTCCACCACCCACAACTAGAAAACAGTTAATGAGATTTTTGGGAATGGCATGTTACCATAGAAAATTTAGCAAAAATTTCTGTTATTGCTTCTCCCTTATGTATATATATATAAGGAGTTCAGAGAACAATAAGGGACGGAGATTGAGGATTGATAAATAATTTTCATTTCACGAAACAAGAGTATTATTCTGTGTGTGTACTCATATGTGTTTATTCGTATTCATCATTGTACTTTATTAATTGGCACATTGTACTAACTGTGTACCTGTACAATATTTCCCACGTTATCAGTTGATGATTGTAATTACATTTCTTTTGTTTAGTAAGTATATTAATCCTTCAATAAATCTAATTGTAATTAGTACTGTTTTGAGTGTCGTATTTTGTCATTGTATTTCTCTATTGTATCATCCTTTGTTAAGCCCTGTTTAGAACGAGCCAATAACTTTAAATAAGAGATTGATTTCTCACAATAAAAGGCAGTGCATAACACACGGATCTGCATAATTCTGTTTGTCAAGAAACAACGTGAGTTGCAACGTCATAAGTTGACACTTTTACCTAATAAATCTATTGCTTAAGATCAGCCCAAATACATTTAAATATTTGCAAAATACTCACAAGTTAGTTTGCATACCTTATTCACTAGACAACCTCCTTATTACAACAATGGGTATTAAAAAAAAAAAAAAGTGACCTTCTACCAAAGTCATTTTACTTCTTTTTTTGTCCACCACTTTTAATGTGTTAACCGTTGTAACCCGCAACTTCTAACACTAAAGGCGGTTACTTCCAATTATTTTGTGAAACAAGGTAAAATGCACTTGAATACCTCTTAAATTTTCCGATCGGGAAACTATTGGTTCGTGTATGTTTTTTTTTAAAAAAAAAGAAAGACTTAATAAGACTTAGTTAAGTACGAAACAGAAAGTATATTTAGTTTAATATGATTGGTTTCAATCTGTATTAATTATTTACTTTCAGTTCATTGTAAGCTGATCTTATTTATGGTTACATAGCAAAACCATGACAACGAACAATGATATGAAGCAGAACAAACTCACTTATCACATACTGGTAACTGTATGTTACAGGAAACACTAGTAAATACCTTCAAAAACTATATAATAATGAAATGTAAGGGATCTACAAAAGAAAAAAATTTTTTTTTAAATTTAATGATATATTAAGTTAAGAAAGTATTTTTGTTTTTTTGTTTAGTTGTGTATTTTTAAAGAGGAACTTACGTTTAGAATGGATTCTCATAATCATGTCACTGTACTTTTTATACATTCTGGTGCTTATTTGCATTGAAATAAATTTAAGAATGCTTTGATGAACTTTGAACTCAACGTGACATATATAAAGAAATTCAGTAAGTATAGTCATCATGGGTAACGTAGACGCACAGGTTGGTATAATATTGCTATTAACGATAATTATCCACCACTTGTTGTTGATATATTCTTCTCTTTGAAAAATAATAAACCACGTTTCATTGTATCGTTCATCAAAACCCAACTCCATTTAATATCTTTTAAAACAAGGGCTATAGAGAAAAGCTATAAATACGTACACAATTATCACAGCACACAACATTCTTTTAGGAGTTACAATTCTTAATACGTGAAATGGAAAACAAACAGCAATCATTATCTCAACTGAGATAAGAGACACCATCCAAACACTTGTAACCATAGAAAATGTGCTGATGAAAGTGAAGCAAACTAAATAGAAGACTGACATTTTAAAAGCCAATGTGTAATTTAGTCTTAAACAAATTAAAAGAAATCTCAAATATGTTTCACAACATGAATACGCAAGATCTTTCACAGATAGACCCATAAGGACAATGTTTGTTGTATCATGCATGCCATGGCGAAGCAGTAGCGATATGTTTAAAGTGTTAGTAACTATTCCAATGATACCATTAAATAAAGGTGGTAATACGGGATATTACAAGGTCGGCGGCCTTTGCGTTGTCATGAAAGAAGAGATTATTCTAACTTGAAACAGTTGTGAAGTTATTGACGTCTTGTAAAATTGAGCTTGATATCTTACGTTGAAAGGCAAACCTGAAGTTATAAATAATTCAATTTTACTAAATCTGTTTTGTCACTTTAATTTTTGGGGGTAATACATTGAGTATTTCAGGCGACTTACTTGTCATATATAAGTTTTTTGTAAAAAGCAAAGTCAAAATAAATTTATAATGATTTTCGCCTATATGGAAAAATCCAGTGTAATCTAGTCTAATTATTCACTCTTTGTTGGGAAGTTCAGTCAACTAGCAGCATTATTATTTGTTAAACTCTTGCATTGCAAATATTCTTATCACGTCGCTAGCCACCTATTTCTCAACAAGATATTCTGAAACAAATGGCGTCTGCGTTAGTTGAAAATAATAAGAAAATAAAAATGCACAAAAAGTGCTTTGGAGTACATAGGAGTTAAGCCATGTTTGTCATATATATATATATATATATGTGTTTTGCTGCTAACTTAATGTGGTAAGTGTATATGAAAGAGAGAATTGTAAGTTTGTGATTTTGCTGATTTTGCAATCAATCAGCATTTGGTAAAACTATGTCACTAAATGGAAACGTACATTTCGTGATAATAGACATTTTAAAAAAAAACAACATTTCAGTCCTTATTAGGCTTCGTTTGAAATAAAATTATTTACTTAACGTACAAACAATTAAGGCTCTTCAAATAAAACAATCACACAAAAGAATAAGTCTAGATATTTTTACAGACATCAGATATTAATCCTATTTATATTTCTATATCTCCAAGTGTGAAGTTTTACGTCTAAGTTTAACCGTGTTAGTTTCTTTTGTTAATGTCTAAAGACTCAACGCACCACCGGAGCTGGGTGGAGACTTATAAAGAGACTATGCATCTTATAGTAGTCATTTTGAAGTGCAGTATTTAAGGGATAATTGCTTGTTTCACTTGGTCCACTTGAACCCAAAAAAACACACAATAAAACAACCGAAGAATAACAACATATAACAACCTTTTGTTGCCTATTTTTGCTAAATCAATACTCGCTAAAAATGTTCCTGGCAATTTTTCAAACAAAGCCTCTTTATTCTGTTAATTTAATTAATGTGTTAATTGTTGTTTTAATCGTTCCTTGCAACCATTTTAGATACGACGAATACCACGAGAAAACGTGTCTTTATATCATTCTTAACTATCCTTACTTTGTGAGTTGACTGAAATACACTTTCTTTGCAAATGACGATAATTTTCACGGTTACTAATTATTGGAAGTGAATTATTTAATTAGTTGCAAAAGCGATAGTCTGGCATTGTAGTTAGTGCCTGGCATTTTACTTAGTGCCTGCCATTGTACTTAGCGCCTGCCATTGTACATAGTGTCTGCCATTGTACTTAGTACCTGCCATTGTACTTAGTGTCTGCCATTGTACTTAGTGTCTGCCATTGTACTTAGCGCCTGCCATTGTACTTAGTGCCTGCCATTGTACTTGGTGCCTGGAATTGTACTTAGTGCCTGCCATTGTACTTAGTGCCTGGAATTGTACTTAGTGCCTGCCATTGTACTTAGTGCCTGGAATTGTACTTAGTGCCTGCCATTGTACTTAATGCCTGCCATTTTAAATAGTGCCTGTCATTGTACTTAGTGCCTGGACATGTACTTAGTGCCTGGAATTGTACTTAGTGCTTGCCATTTGTTTAGTTCCTGTCATTGTACTTAGTTCCTGCCATTGTACTTAGTGCCTGCCATTGTACTTAGTGTCTGCCATTGTACTTAGTGCCTGCCATTTTACTTAGTGTCTGCCATTGTACTTAGTGTCTGCCATTGTACTTGGTGTCTTCCATTGTACTTATTGTCTGCCATTGTACTTAGTGTCTACCATTGTACTTAGTGACTGGCATTGTACTTAGTGTCTGCCATTGTACTTAGTGTTAACCATTGTACTTAGTGCCTGCCATTGTACTTAGTGTCTGCCATTGTACTTAGTGTTTGCCATTGTGCAATTTTTTTTCTTCCTAGTTTCGAATGTGAAACAATCTTTTTTGTCAGCAGAATTTTGCAAACATCTTATTTCGTAGGTGATTTTTATTATTTCAAGACTTTTATTTAGAGCGAAATTTTGACACAGTAACATGACTTTTTTATTGTCGGGTAAATATTTAATTACATTTTCAAAGGTATCCGTAGGGTAACCTTAAGCAGCATGTATACAAGACCCTAAAATCTTGAATGTTTCAAATGTTCTCGCTTTTATGGCAAACAGCATAAAGCTTTAATAAATTTTTGCATAAAAGGAAAGAGAGTAAAAAAAAACATGCATTTAATAGATGAAATTATTACCGTTCTGTACAGAGGCTTATTGAAAATTCGTACACCAAAGAGAACTTTACTCAAACGTCCCACGAATCCATTAAATATGAAAATAAAATTTATGTTTTATACTTTAAGTTTTATATTTAACAATTAGCTTTACAAAGAGTTTGAATTTTCTTACAAAGAATCGAGACCACCAACAAAAGCCAGTTAAATATAAAGGATAAAAAAATAAGAAGTTTGTATAATTTTTAAAGTTGCTCTGACTCTTTCTAGTAGTAATTAATAATTAATTGTGAAAGTATTGACTTTCAGTATGTTTATATTAATTTTAAAACATTAGATCTACTGATATAAGAATTGATACTTAAAAAAAAAAAAAATATTTACAATTGCAGACACTAAGTACAATGGCAGACACTAAGTACAATGGCAGACACTAAGTATCATATTTTAAGTAATGCATATTGATATACATTTAAATTGTTGGTATATTTTTGTATGTCATATAAATTGTCAAAATTTGATTTAATTTTGGTAGTAGGAAGTGTTTAGGCTTGTTCTGAAGTCAAAATAAATACGTCAAAAAATCATAATAAAAGGAACTGTTAAATTTAATACATTTTTGATGCATGGTTGAAATTCATTTTCATTTAATTTAAAAAATAATAATGCACGAAAATATTCAGGCTAAGACATTGTATTATGAATTTTAAACAAATATATTATTTATGAAAAATATATGTTCTACCCATGGGTATGTTTTCGTAAAAGATATTTTAATGAATAGGATTTTTATCTTTTCTCATCAATCAGACATCCAAATGACAAAAACATATAACGCCAAGTTTAAAAAAATATATGTATATATTTATTTATTTATGTGAATTAAATTTCAGCACATAATCAATTCTAGGTACTGACATAACCTTGACGATAAAAAGAAAAAGAATTTTAAATTTAATGTTTTATTTATTCTTCAAGACGTATATTACCATAGAAACATCTAATATAAATCATAATAATAATAATTCTTTCAGAAAAAAGGAAAAAAAACAAAAACAAATTAAACTCTGATCATAAATCTTGCTTTCACAAAGACAAAAAACTTTATCAGTATCTTATGATTTAGCAAATATATTAAAACAGTTGTTTGGTTATGTCTAAAGAATTGCGTTTCATTTCGTTTAAAATTCTAAAAATTATTTTAATTTTTATTGATTAAAGTAAATTGCGTAAATCTCCTGCCGATAGATCAAATACATTTCTAATGTTTTCAAAAATTATTTTAAGGGGGAGAAATGGAGGAAACAAAAAAAAGAGAAAGTATGTTCTGTCCATTTTGATTAAGTGTTCATTTAATTTATAATGCTTTTTTTTTAAAAATCGAAGTTTTCATAAAATGTATTTTATGAGTGTGTGGATGAACAATATCCGTTAGATAAACTAAAAGCGAAACATACAATAAAACAGATAAGCAGATATACAAAATAATGTATAGGTGGACAGTTTAAGATTGACGATCGATAGATAGATAGATAGATAGATAGATAGATAGATAGATAGATAGATAGATAGATAGATAGATAGATCGATAGATCGATAGATCGATAGATCGATAGATCGATAGATCGATAGATCGATAGATCGATAGATCGATAGATCGATAGATCGATAGATAGATAGATAGATAGATAGATAGATAGATAGATAGATAGATAGATAGATAGATAGATAGATAGATAGATAGATAGATAGATAGATAGATAGATAGATAGATAGACAGATAGACAGATAGATAGACAGACAGACAGACAGACAGACAGACAGACAGACAGACAGACAGACGGATAGACGGATGGACGGATGGACGGACGGACGGACGGACGGATGGACGGATGGACGGATGGACGGATGGACGGATGGACGGATGGACGGATGGACGGATGGATGGATGGATGGATGGATAGACAGACTATCAAGCTGAAATTCTATAATTATATCTTACGGAAAAATGTACAGTCGTGATCTTCAATCCCCGTGTGGGATCTTATCCATGTAAACTTTACCTCCTTTCTATGCCTTCTCTTTATCTTCCCTATTATTCTTCTTAGTCTTTCTACATTTTTGTTTGGTATGTTCCCCTTTAACATCTTTAGCATGTGTTGACTATCTGAGTAGACTTCAATATCCTTTGGCTCAACTTTGTTTTCCCTAAACAGGTACTTAACTATTTTGAGTCCTACTCTGCCAGCTTCTACCTCTGCCTCGGAAGGTGTCTTGTATCAGCCCATCGTACCTGCATAGTCTCTGGGTTCTTCTTCTCCATGCACTCTAATTCTAATTCCGTATCATGCATTCCCGTTACCGTTTGACACAATTCCGTCCACATATATTTCTATTTTATGTCTTTGATTTCTTGCATTATTACCACTGGGTTTTGGTCTTCCATCTCCAATTTTGATTTTCACTTCCGGGTCACATCCTGGCCTCCGTTTCGTTACTATTCTTAATTTTTTCCCTCTCCTTGGGGAGGAAGACTTTTTTCCCTCAGTTCTTCACACACGCTTGCAAATGAGGATTTTTGAATTCTTCTATCACACACTGCTCTCGTTATTTCCTGCAATGGGTCTCCCTCATTAGGTCATCGCCATTATGAGCAGATGAAAACTGTTTAAAACAGTTATACACAAGGACCTAGTCTCATATTCATATGTTGATTTTATTATATTAAACTCTTTATTTTCTCCTCTCCTATAGCTTAACAACCAAACCAATATGTGTACGGATAATCCACTCATATACAATTATTGTACTACTTTGAGGTGTCCTTCAGAAGCTGGAAAGTATGGATATATTCTTTAAAAATATGATTGATTTATTTTATACTCAACATAAATATGATCCGTGCTACGTAAAAGTGTTTAAAAATATTTTTTTTAATACTCAAAGATTAAACATATGTGTATGCAATTTTATAATTTGGAAAACAAATTAAATCTATTAGTTTTTATTAAAAAATATATTTTATACTGAAAATAAACATATCACATAATATAACCCATTTTAAAATATCATTATATTTAGGTGAATTGTTCATCCTTTACATTAATTTTTATCTGTTTAATATTACTTTTATTTTTAAACAAATTTTTATTACATTTTAATCTAAGACTAACTTAATGACATGTAGAATCCTTCAAATGATAACGCAATAATATCCGAGGCATCGAACTCATTTAGAAAGAACTCTCCAAACATGTACCAAAATGGTCTTCTGAATAAACAGAATGGGATCAGTCCATTCATCTATGTTTCTGGACTCAACATTGATTCAGAAGCTATGGCCAAGCCAATGAAGGATACGGATAACATTTTGAGGAATTTAATTGTTGTTGTAACCTAAGGAAAAAAAACATAATCAACGGATTATTTGGAGAAAAAAATATGTTTTGGATCCATTCTTTTAGTGTTGCGAAAATGCAACTTAAAAAAGCTAATATAATTTTTAACACGAGATGGAAAATAACTTTTAGATTTCCAGAATAATTAATGTTTAAATCAGTAAAAAAGAAATAATATTTGTTAATTTAAAAAATATACATTCGTACTTCTACATTTAAAACGTTAGCAGGGTAACAATGATGAAAGAAAATCTAAGAAAATAAATATGTCAATGCTAATTTCTATTTATATAACTACTTAAATATAGAAGTAATGTAAAGTTAAAGACATTTTTATTTTCTCTTTTTTCAAAATTAGCCACATCTCTTTATCTTTTCTGTGCTTCCCATTGTTTGCCCTATACTTCCAAATCTTTGCCATGTACTCCTCAATGTTTGCTCTGTTTTTTTTTATGTTTTCAACGTACTTCCAAAAATGTTTTTCCTGAACTTCCAAATATTTGCCCTTTACTTTCCAATGTTTGCCTGTTTTTGCCAAAGTATGCCCTTTACTTCCCAAGGTCTATCTTTTTCTTTCAATATATATCCTGTATTTCCAATTGTTTATTTCGTATTTTCCAATGGTTATCCTGTAATTTCATATGTTTACCCTGTGATTCAAAATGTTTCCATGTGCTTCCAAAATTGTCCATTTACTTCCCAATCTCTAATCTGCATCTCTAAATGTCTATCCTTTATTTTAAAATGTCAATCCTGTACTTCCCAATGTTTAGAATGTACTTCGCTATGTCTAACCTGTATATCCCAAAGTTTATCTTATACTTCCCAAAGTGTTCCCTATACTTCTCCATGTTTCCCCTCTACTTTCCAATGTCTATCCTGTATATCCTTTGCCATGTACTCTATCTACATTTAGCGCTGTACTTCTCCATGTTTGCCCTTTACTGCCCAAAGCTTGCCCAATAGTTCATAGTGAAAGCCCTGCAGATTGCATATGTACTGAAACATTTATAATCACCACCTATTAACATTGTTTTTAAATAGCAGAAAATTAGAGCTAATCGAATGTTAATCAGATCATAATAATTGACTTTTATAACCTATACAAAATACTGTCTACATAAGTAATTGTGTAGCGATCAGAAATTGAGTCTTTCAACATTGCGCTTCTTGTGAACTTGTTTTAAAGCAAAATGTTTGTTGTTTTTAAAATTAAGTTAAAAGTCAGATGTATCCTAACTTACGTGATTTTTGTAGTGATATAGATTTTGAGTTGCATTTACTGTATATGACCAAGTTTTGTATACATATTATTTTCAGGGGTCGAGATTAATTTGATCTTTTAAAAAATGAGCTAATTCCTACATTTGTATTGTATTAAAAAGTCATGCTCTATGGTCAATCAATCTGTAAACACAGTTGGTAAGAAAATAATTTATATTATTCTCTTACAGTGGTGCAGTGAATGTGCAGCACACCGGCCAGGATTTTGCGGCACAACTTACTCAAAAAATAAACTCTTCATTAGAACGAAAATAGTGAATAAAGCTCCACCAGCGTTTGACCAAACCCCAACTCCCTTTTCTGAGCTAGTTGCCTTTTACCACTTGTTAACTGTATTTGTAATTAGAAAAATTTATTAATCAAGTGATTTTAGTACAGTTTTAAGGAAAAATAAGAACACGCAGTTTTTTTTTTTAAATGAATTTCTCAAATCCCAACTCTTGTTTTTTTTTAAAACCCTAACCTTAAAACGCTCATCAAATAGGCCTTCACTCACTCACATCACCTTTTATCAATTCTCGTATCCTTACCATCTGCACACATTTAATTTTGTTATTCCTTAATTTTCTTCTACAATGCAAAGTAATTATTTTATGTAACGTCCCAAAACCAACAGTTGTTTAATTCAACATATTCCACGACCTGATTGATTTGCACTAACAAAGGAAAAAGATCAACACCAAATACAATTTTAATTAAAACGGTTTACATTTTCTTCACAAAATAGGTATAAAAACAAATCTAGAGCCGTATCCAAATACAACTTAAAGAATTTACCATTCATGAATATTAAATGCTGAATTATACTGTTGGATGTACCTAAACTAAGATCACTAAAAACTAAGACGTCTCTTATATCTTTTATTTTACAGTGTGATGGATTTAAATGAGCCTAAATCTAAAAAATAATTCATTTTTTATAATCAAAAAGACCATCAGTTCCAAAAAAACAAAAACACCAAAAAAAACATACATAAAACAATAATGACTGGTAGTGTTAAATTATCCAAACTAACAATATCGCTGTTCATAACAATCAAAAGTCCCAAAAATAAGCTTCCATGGCAGTGCTCCAGGAGCCGAAATGAGAAGGCGATAAAATCAATGCTGAAGATGACTGGAAAAAATCCATAAGATTGAGTGACTCGGAGTATATCTTTGCCAGAGGTCCAGACAACAAAAATCAATTCTACAGCAATTCTGTTAAAGGCATCCTTGAAATGTGTTTGTAGTGTATGCCAAAGCTAATGAAAATTATTTAAAATTTTAAGTTCTCCGAAAAAATAATTTTAAAAATAATACTAACATTAGAGGCTTGTCTAATGTGTTAAGTCTTACAACTCTTCATTGTTGCACTAAAATGCATGGCATGATTCTATGAAAAAAATACGCAATCGGTTAGTCAATAACTTTGTTAGGCTGAGGAAAGATTGTTTCCTCTAAGTTGTGGCAGTACATCGTATATAGGTCAGATCCTTACTTAAGAGCCACAGAACACATTTTAATTGTCTTAAACACAATTTTTTCTAGCACCTACTAAGCTGATGTGTAATTTTTCATGTCACAAAAAAAATAAAACGCTGAAAAGATTCAGGCTTCCTATTACTTCTAGACTTCATATGTATTACAGGTAAAAACGCGCAAGAAATAATCTATGGTTTTCAGAATAAAAAAAGATGTTTCTATCAATCCTGCACATACTATAACAAAGTATAGGTACACAAATCTTAGGGCAAAATTGTTAAAAATCCTCTTTGATCCACAGCTATTTTACTTCCCCTCAACACCACAAACATGTCATACACTCTTTCTCTCACGTGTTTTTTCCCAACTCACCGCCACGTTCATACGTGTCTGAGACAAATCGTGGGAGTCGATGGCAAAGTCTAAATGAAAAAATCACTCTCGCTCACTCAAACTCATCAAAACAAACACAGAACCAAATCAGATTGTCAGATAAGTAACTAAAATATAATTGCAACTACAAAAAATGTTAAACCGCCTTAAAATAAACAACAACTATTACTGTTTGTAATTGGACTTTTTAGCTGAAGCCACCCCGACCAAAAATATATAATGGATTGTTTTTGCAGGTTAACATACAAGACGTCAAAATTGCTTATTTTATTTTACAATAATGGAATCTCAATAGACAAAATATAGTCACAAAAAAATTTAATATAATTTGAGACACGTGGCATTCAGATTATCGAGGAAAAATATAATAGGTTGTGAATAGCCTTTTCTTTTTATTTAGAGGTTATCTCAGCTTTTGTCTATTGATCTATCCATGCTCATACCTAGACCTATACGCTCACATACATTCAACCACACAAACACGCATACTTACATACATGCATACATACAGACATACATGCATACATACATAAATGCATGCATACATACATACGTTCATACATACATGCATACATAATTACTTACACGATGTATATCCATCCGTCAGTCTATCGATTTATCCTTCTCTCCATCCATCCACCCACCCTTCCTCCTGCCCCTCGGTTGCCCCTTTCTTTGTTTGTATTTAAATGCATCTAAATGTTCCCTGGGGTGTATTGTGTATATTTTACTATTAAAATAATTTTCAGATCGTTTGTAAAAATCACTTTACCCTCACCGTTCCCTTTCTTCAAGATATTAAATCATCAATTGTGTTTCGCGTTGATGAGTTAGGAATACGTTTATAATTGAAGTGCAATCATCATGGATGCCCTAGAGGAAAATGGAAACTTGTTTCCTTTAAAATACGAAATATATCTTTAAAACAAATGATAAGGGTCCACAATAAAGAAAGCTCCCTTTAAACGCTTATATTCTATTTTACTTTTCATTGTATTAGTTGATGAAGATACAAGCAGCTGTATTTTATGAGTGAATGGGTATTTTTACTCAAGGATGTCGGTTTCGTATAGCGTTTCATTAAGATATTTGAAATGAACATGTGCTAGCTTGACCATAGCGCTACAGAAACGAAGCAATTTTAATACCTACAAATTCTTTAAAACAAAGCTGATGATGCTCCATTAATTTATGGAAATCGAATCAATTTAAATATCCAAAAATTAAAGATGTCATATTTTAATGTATCATATGTTTAATTATCATTAATAAAATTTACAAAATAAACAATTAAGCTAACAATTAAGAAACATTTTAAGCTGTTTATCCCATTTGAATGTTATGATTTCTTTAAAATGAAAAAGTTTTAGCCTTAACGAATGATCAATATTAAATTATAATCGCATTTATCGGGAAAACTAAAAAATCTATTGTTTTTAGTGCGTTATTTAGTGCATTTTTAATATTGCGAAATTGAATTAAAATTTAATTGTATCTAATGTTTTTCAATTATATCAAAATAAACGCGCAAAATACGTTACGGCGCGAATGGCCTTTTTTAAGCAAACTTTAATTTTATTTGATTTAACAACCTCACATGACAGAACTGATAATTTATATTCCCATTCTTAAAAATAAAGTTAAAAAATATAATTCATTTCTTTTTAAATTATTAATAAAGCACACACGTTTTAGTTTTGTATTTTTACATTTATGAGGTTTATACTTATTTTTCATTTCAAAATATACTTTATTAAATTAAGAAAGTAATAGAAACTTAACCTTTGAAGATACGTTTAGTAACAAATGCAATGTATGTCAATCACTGCAGCGGAACTTCCGACACAAATACTATTAACTAATGTACTTTCCTTTCCAAAATAAAATACAAAACATATGAAGCTGCGATTGGTTCATTTTAATATCTATATCCAAAGAACGAACTATTTGGTTGGATTCGAACTTGGGTGTAATTTTTTATATTAAAACTACTGAATTATTCACAGAATTATACACGATTTTTTTTAAACTACAAAAGGGATTTGGGACTTAAAAATTTCAATTAAGTAAAGTTACTTACAAAATTATTTTCTCTTTGCGTATGTGGATGATATAATTAAATTTTAATAAGATTGGGGGGGGGGTTGGGGGTTGATACATTTGTTTCAGTTCATGTAGAACAAGATACCAGACGAGTATGGAAATGAACTTGATAAATAATTACCTTCTTACTAACACATAAACGGGAGTAGGAAATAAGATGTGTACATTATTACGTTGCTGATATTATCTTTAAATCAAATAATATTTAAATTTTGAAAAATAGATGTTAAATTCAATTTTACAAATAAATACTCCTTTACCAACTAAGAAAATCAATGACGTTAACAAAAAGTAGGTATATTTACATAAGTATACCCATGAATATCAAAACTCAATCTTTTTACATACGTGAAAAATTCATTTTGAATATGAATTGAGTTAAGAATTATTGTTTTAAATATATTTAAAAAAAATTTAATTTGCGTTTTAAAGAAATCGAAATATAATGTTATAGGATTATTAAATATATCTTTAAAAAGACACATAAGTCTGTTAAAGACGAGGAAACGGTTTCATAACAAATTTTTCGTTTTGCGATTTTCACGTCATATAGTAGAAAAAAAAATTAAACACGTTGGTAAAATTTAAATGAAGATATATACATTCCGTTAGCATACAATTTATTTAAAGTGATATCAAGAGTTTTTGTTGCATATTTCAAAAAATGTTTGATCATCATTTGATTTTGTTTGCTTTTGAGTCTGTGTGTGGACATTTTCCCCAGGAGCCCAGGGACATGGGTATTTTAGGCCCAGGAGCCTAGGTTTCAAAAGGATTTGAAATAAAGAAAAACACATTTGACTTTTATTACTGAATGCATTTGTTAGTTGTAGGCAATTTAATTTAAAATATTTTTCAATTTCAATTTTAACAAAGAAATGGTTTACACTGGTTTCCATCAACTGTTTTCTTTGTTTAAAAAGTTTATTTGCTCATATGTCAAATAATTTAATTTTACTAAAAATCAAACTTTCGAGAATGTCTAATAGTTCTTTTATGTATTGATTATTTTTATAGTCTTTGCGAGGTTTTCATTGCTATCATTTTTAAGCTTGCAAATGTCTGATGGTTCAATACATGATATTTTTTAAAAAATGACTTTATTGCCTTATCAGATTCCTAATTCCCCCCCCCCCCGAACCCACCCTCTCACATTTTTTCAAAATTAAAGAACAATAATTTCACGGCTTCGCTTTTCTGTTATCTCACATTTCATCTAAATGACATCATCACAGAGCATTGTCAAAGTAACAACTATTATTTAGAAACATTTTTAGGAAGATCAGAAGACCGTTTCTTAACAGCTTGAGTAATTAGAGAAATATATTGTTGACTGTGTTAGAGCCGCGTGAAATTAATAACTAGTGAAACAAGACATGATTATTTGAAATTAAAAACGTGAGAATTTCCATATCACGTCGTGTTTCTCTCAGACTATTTTTAGGAGATAAGACTAGCCTTATCATTAAAAAAAAATATGTTATCTAAAATTTTATATCACGTATCTATAGACATTTGCTGGAATTCTTTTTTTAATTTTTATTTATTAAGATTAATCCGCTTGAAAGAACAACACAGGTCTAAGTAAACAAATTGTAAAATTATTACATTTGATTATCCACATTCAAGTACCAAAGTGTACTGAACTCATAATATGCATTCTACTCGGGGTGGTGGCCCCGTTTTATTTTCTAATATAAACTATATCAATAGGTTTGTACTCCTACATGAATTGATGGATCTTGACTAAACCTAGAAACTATTTTATCCATATTCAGCAACTGAAGGGTACTAAACTCATAATATCCATTCCTCTGGGACCGAACGCCCCATTTAATTTTTTCTTACATAAACTATATCAAAATATCAATAGGCTTAGACATCACTATAGGTTCTATGTCAATTGATTGGTAGATGCCTAGCTTTGTTACAATGCCCTTCATTGTCCATATTGAAATATCGGTGGATTTAAAACTAATATATTCAATCCATGCAGGTCCGATATAGAATTTTCTAGAAAGTTCAATAATTTAAAAAAACTATATCTATGGCATTTTTAAACGAATTATAAATGGTCAAATTTTAAACTTAACTTAATAACCTATCTGAAATTAAATGATTTTTATAGGGCCCCATATCAAGCAAAACTAATTCGGTACAAAATTCTATAGTAATGAGTTGAGTTGTAAAAATTTTCGTATTTGAAGAATAATTACTTAGAAAATACATTTTTTGCACTTTTCGAAGAGGACATTACATTTAATCTAAAATGTTCCAGAAATTTCTGTAGGTCAATAGGCGTAATGCTCCCACATGAATGTATGTATCTTGACCAGACTAAACTTAGTATACATACACTTGATTATCCATTTTCAAGTAAGGAAGGGTACTGAACTTATAGTATTCATTCGTCTAGGGCTTGAGGCCCAATTTTCTTTTTCCTTATTTAAGCTTTATAAATATCAATAGGCTTAGACAACACTATAGTTTCTATGTGAGTTGATTGATATAGGCTTAGCGTGTTAACAATACACTTCATTGTGCGTATTGAAATTTTGATGGATTTAAAACGTTTAATATCCAATGCATTCAGGGTAGATTTAGAATTTTCAAGAAAGATTATTTAAAACAGCTATAATTATGACTTTTTTAAACCGATTTTAATGGACAAACTTTTAATTCCATAATTCATCTGAATGATTTTTTAGGGCCCACTATCTCAGACAAAGTTAAAACAGTACTATATTAAATGGGCCACCAGCTGGGCCCCTATTTCAATTTAAATGTAGTAAAGTTATGGTAGTTCAATTAATTGTAAAATATTTCGCATTTCCGAAATTATTAAGTAGGAAAGTAATTTTTTTACATATCTCTTGGAGAATATTACATTCAAGCTAGAATGTTCTAGAAGGTTATATGATGTTCTACAGTTGTGTGTANGATCGCAAAGAGCATGATCGCAAAGAGCATGATCGCAAAGAGCATGATCGCAAAGAGCATGATCGCAAAGAGCATGATCGCAAAGAGCATGATCGCAAAGAGCATGATCGCAAAGAGCATGATCGCAAAGAGCATGATCGCAAAGAGCATGATCGCAAAGAGCATGATCGCAAAGAGCATGATCGCAAAGAGCATGATCGCAAAGAGCATGATCGCAAAGAGCATGATCGCAAAGAGCATGATCGCAAAGAGCATGATCGCAAAGAGCATGATCGCAAAGAGCATGATCGCAAAGAGCATGATCGCAAAGAGCATGATCGCAAAGAGCATGATCGCAAAGAGCATGATCGCAAAGAGCAACAGGATGCTAATGGGGAACGAGTTCAAACGGTGAACTGGAACCCATCGTTAACGCGATCCCATCGGGAACGGGATCAAACCGTGATCGGGATCCTATCGGGAAACGGATAACATCGGAAAAGGGGGTCCCTAGGTGGAACGGAATCCCACAGACAATGGTATCCTAACGGGATTGGTAGCCCACTGGGATCGGGGTCCCACAGAGATCGAGATAACGACGGGATCCCATCGGGATCTGGATACTAACTGGATCCGGAGACACAAGAAAACGTGATCCCTACGAGATCGGGATCACATTGAAAAGGGATTGCGCAGGATCGGGGTCAAAAGGGGTTTATGTCCCATTGGGATTGGGGTCTTACGAGGATCGGGGTCCTAATGCACTCCCGTGCAACACCGGGTATATTGGATAGTTATTATCTAAAAAAACACAAGGTGAAATTTTCTAGTATAAAATAAATATTCTATCACTATTCATCTATTCAATTATAGCCAGCCTGGCTTCGTCTGAACATTTTTCTTTTAAAGAAGCGACTATTTCCTGACTGACTTTCATTCTCGGCCTCAGCCATGATCGAAACTGAAAAAGTAATTCAGATTAATTGTGGAAATAGGTCAGCGTGCAATGATCTTTTCACACGACTTTGGGCTCACTTTCTTGCAACGCAATGTTCAATTACATTATTTGAAATCATTTTATTACATGTATAATTTTAAGTAATAAATAATTAACACATATCAATAATGTAGCATGTACAATTTTTCTGATCATTCAAATTTAAAAAAAATATTACTAACTAATTAGTATTTGTATTTCTAATTTCAGTATTTGCATAATTTCAACACAAGATGACTAACACAAGCTTTGGTGATGTCAATGAAATTACAATGACTAACACCTCAACAACTGCTACTAGCATTGATACAATCTCATCGTCTGATATAGCCCTGATGGCTAATCTTGCTCTGGATTGCGGCGTCTCTTTCATCGTTGGAATCGTTGGAATAGTTACTAACATTATAAATATGTTGGTATTGTTTCGTCATGGAATGGACGATTCTACAAACATTGTCCTCTTTGGCCTATCAGGAGCTGACATGGTATATTCATGCAGTGAAACATATTATCGATTAATGTACATTACTGCTAGATTAAACATATTATTAGGGTACAGGCTTTCGTCATTTTACCTTGCTATTTTTATATTTATCAGTGCATATGGTACGTGCACCAGCGTTTGGCTAGTTTCCCTTATTTCTATTGAGAGAATGATTGCTGTTTGCTTTCCATTTCAAGTTTCAAGACTCATGTCTCCCACAAGAATGAGGTGCATGGTTGTGTTTGTATTTACATTTGTAGCTGTTCTCTACAGTCCTTGGTACGGCAGATATTACCTGGAGTATGCTCTTGATCGAAGAAATAATAAAACATTTTTAACATATTTTGAAAGGAAAGGGTATAGTGACAACAAATGGTGGATAAATATCATTCTAGATCACATTTTACCAGCCTTTGCCTCACCTGTGCCCATGGTAACTATATTAATGTGTACATTTGCAACAATTATAAAACTGTTCAAGGCAAACACGGATATCGGTAGGCTGTCGACATCAAGAACCAAGCGAGTCAACGAAATGAGATCAATAAAAATATCTTTGACCATTTGCTGCTGCATGGCTTTTTCGATATTAGTTCCCAATGCCTGGTTTGATGCCTTTTCATCATTTGGTGTTGCTTACATACCGCTGGATGTAATTATAATATTAAGATCATTCACACAACTCGTGGTCCAAATCAACGCTACAATGAATTTCTTTATATATGTAGCGTTGAGTCCAAAATTCAAATCCACGTGTTTTAATTTGATTCAATGCAAATAAATGAGCATATTGTAGAGTAAGTAGAGACACATAAATACCTATTTGTCCCTCTTTATAATAAGGTTACATTGTGTAAACACGGCCAATATTATCTATAAAATTCAAACACTTTTTCAACTAATTCTACAATGCAACATTTAGAAGCCTGCTAAGCTTCAGTATTACCTGCCTGTGAGTGAATTTCTTTGCACACAGTCCGCACTCATCAAAAAGGACAAATCCAGAAAGCTTGTAACAATACACAAACTAAACATCCTTCGCCCGAGGAACTATTTGAAGAAAAATACTTTTGTGAACTTAAAATTATTGGGATGAAACATTTCACTTAATGCAATACAGATACCTGGTATTAGCTGTGTCAAGGCATGATTCTTTCTGTTAAAGTTTGGACTGAAAGATATACACATTCTTTTGTTCCAAATCTGTAAGAATTAACCAGAGTTCTCCTTCGGCGTTAAGCAAATCTAAGCGATCACCAATGAAGTCATGATTGTCAGTAAAAAAGTTCATTGATGGATGATTTCATCCCTAGAGAAATACTTAGGATGTTTTGTGTTTAAATTTGTATAATAGTAAGATGTTGTCTTGGTTTAGATACGTATTTGATTTGTGCTGAACATTAATTTCTACTCCATAATAAAAAAAAAACATTTCTAAATATTTTAAATTAGAAAAATTCATTGAAAACACAAAAAATTTATTGCCAGTGCCTGTTGTATTTTGTCGTAATAGAAGATTAAAATGTGAATTTTGCATATAATATGATTGTTCATGAGACGTCATAATTTTTAAAAAAAAAAAAAACCTGTATAACTTTCCATTGATACACATTTTTGTGAGAACTTTTCAAATTTTATAACTCACATTTTCTAACAATATTGCATATCGATAGACTCTTAATTTTTACCAGCATTTTTAAAAATCAAATCCGTATTGGCGTGTAACTTCTTAAAATTTCCTAAAAATGATGTTTAAGCTTTGAGTAGTAACTTGGGATACATAAACATTTTTGATTATGCATATACAATAATTTTATGATGTAGTTATTTAAACATAATTAAATTTTTCTGTGTTTAAATATACTTCATGGGTTTAGGAGGTAAGTTAAAAAATCTAAAAAATTTAAAAGAAAATTTTATTATTATTATTAATTATAATTTATTTTCTTTGAGATTAAGAAATAAAACAATATAATTTTCCTTCTCTCTCAATTTTAAAAGATTTCATAATAAAAGAAATTATAAGTTTGATTATTTCGATATTTATTTGCTGTATAAAAAACTACTTTCCTCATTATTTAGACGAAGGCGATAACTCCAAATGTTTGTCTTAGATTAAAATAAATTGCATCCTGTATTTGAAATAAAGAAAACGCATTTTAATTTCTCTACTGAATGCATTAATTAGTTGTAGACACATTTTTGAAAACCTTTTTAAACTTCAATTTGAAAAAAAAAATAATGTGTAATTTTACATTAGTTTCCATTAATTATTTTCTTTGTATATAGAGTGTATTCGCTTAGATGTCAAAAACTTTAAATTTACTAAAAATAAAACATTCTAGACAATTTTAATTCAATTATGGTCTAAAAGTTCGCTTCTTCATTGATGTTTTTTTATTGTCTTTAAATCGTTTTCATTGCTATGAATTTAAAGTTTGCAAATGTCTAATGGTTCAATAGATCATAATTTAAAAATTGACTTTATTGCTTTTTCATATTCCTACTTTACCCCCAATTTTTTCCAAAATTAAGAACTACATTTTCAGCGCGATGTCTTTCTAGGATCTCACATTTCATCGAACTTATTTCATCTGATTACTAACTAGTGAAACAAGTCATTTTAAACTTTGAACAAAAGGAAACAAACAATTAAACGCACGTCTCGGCTGAATACTCTCTTCAGCAGTCAATACACAACAAAAAAAAAAACAAATATGCAAGATTTTACATATCACCTTGTAGTTCTCACAGACCCTTTGTAATAGCTTAGAATAGCATTTTCATTTTTTTTTTAAAACTATTAAAATTGTATGTTGCATATCAATAGACTTGTGTTAAACATTTTTTTGATTCATTAAGAAAAATACACTTCAAAGAACAGCATATGTCTAAATATCATTTTTTTAAAAATATTAATGCTCAAAAGTTAAATTTCAAGAAATTCAAATTTAATCAAATATTTTTAAAAAAATATAAACAATTTTTAGTTCTTTAAATCGAATATTTTTAGAAAGGAAAAAACAATAAATAACTCATATTTATTTTCATAATTTCAGAAGACTGCTTCCAAATGAACTACGTTAGTTACAAGTATCACATTTCTGTTACAGATATTATGATTTATGTTTCTTAAAAAACATTCAACTATAGGAATTTTAAAAAAAACAACAACTAAACATATGTTGTTAAAAATATTGAAAACGTAGTAGGCATCACGTTAACCGTTTAAATTATTTAATATTGCATTAAATCAAATAGGGCAGTCCACATTGTGGAGAGTTTTGACCTTGGCTACTCGAACTGTTGTGATACAGGGGTGGAGTAAACACCCACAGTACGAAGACTGACTGTCGTAGCGTATAAGATTGCACCTCCACGAAGGTAGCACGGCCTTGACTGTGACAGTAGTATAAATCAAAACATTAGAATGTAAACGGCCGGTGGTCAGTTAATGAGAAATGTCCATGCAAACCGAGGGTGGGGGTAACTTAGTTAGGACAGACTTGCTCCGTCCACAACTGTCGTAGGCTGTCAGATTGCATCGGATCGAGGCTAATAGGGCTTGTCATTTAATGGCGGAAATCTATTAATAGAACTGATGTCATTATTACTCGTCAGCCGGGTACTCAGCGCGGACAAAATGTCAACACTGCTCAGTATCATTATGTTAGCGAAGTGTCCTTGAAATTCGTTTACAACTCTATTTTACGAAATATTTTACATATTTTTTTTTTACTTCCATTTTCTGAAATGCGACTTCATTGCGCGAACGGCAAATGTAACAGTGACTCTAGATACAAGGATCGTCCGAACGATATGCTGAAACACACTATAAGCTGCCATGTTTTAAGCAATATTTGTCCGCTGACCTTCTAAAAATAGTACCCTATGACGTTTTCCGGTCTTAGAAATGACAAGCCCTATACGACTATTATGATGAAAATATTGGCTAGTTTATAACCATTTAGGCGGATTGAATATTTCTGGTTGAGATGTGTTGGCCACCTGACCTCCACGGCTTAACCCGGGGAATTAAAACCATTATTGCGTGTGCCTGAAGAGGAAGACAGAGTGGCCAGGAATAGTAACTGACGTGGACAGTAGCATCTACAAGGCAGAGTGGCCAGGAATAGTAACTGACGTGGACAGTAGCATCTACAAGACAGAGTGGCCAGGAATAGTAACTGACGTGGACAGTAGCATCTACAAGACAGAGTGGCCAGGAATAGTATCTGCCGTGGACAGTAGCATCTACAAGGCAGAGTGGCCAGGAATAGTATCTGCCGTGGACAGTAGCATCTACAAGGCAGAGTGGCCAAGAATAGTAACTGCCGTGGACAGTAGCATCCACAAGGCAGAGTGGCCAGGAATAGTATCTGCCGTGGACAGTAGCATCTACAAGGCAGAGTGGCCAGGAATAGTAACTGCCGTGGACAGTAGCATCTACAAGGCAGAGTGGCCAGGAATAGTAACTGCCGTGGACAGTAGCATCTACAAGGCAGAGTGGCCAGGAATAGTATCTGCCGTGGACAGTAGCATCTACAAGGCAGAGTGGCCAGGAATAGTATCTGCCGTGGACAGTAGCATCTACAAGGCAGAGTGGCCAGGAATAGTATCTGCCGTGGAAAGTAGCATCTACAAGGCTAATAACTGTGGAAAAATCTGCAGTTCGAAAAAACAAATGGCAGAACCATTGAAGGGATCATGATTATAAGTTGACACTAATGGTTATGAGGCATGGGAGGGTGGTGGAAACCCCATGCCGATGATTCCATTTAGAAAGCATTGAGGAAGCTGTTTCTAGGCAACCGTTTCGTCCCAGCTGCATCGTTAATTAGTTGTGAGGTAGAAACACACTGCAGAAATCCCAATTAGAGGATTCTGATGCTTCTCCCGGATGGGAGTGGGAATATTTTACTATTCAGAACCCTGGAAAGTCAGTCGTTGGTAGGTACTGTGCATGCAGTTTCCGGTCTGCCAGATGTCCTTGGCCTAGGTCGGCCCCCATCGGGTACCCGATCGAGCGGATGCGGGTATGGGCTGACCTGGCAAAGGGAGATCTCCAACGTGCTTGGGGGGGGGGGGGGGGGTTGCTTTGGAAGTGCAAAAAAAATAGATTCGACGACCAGCTGAAGCCAGTTCCTGATGTTATATATTTATATAATTCACTACCGGAGATGTAGAAAGAGGATTGTTCTGGGAAAGAATCTCTAGGGACGCGACAACTGAATTCGAGGACTTATAAAAACGGACCGTTACACGGGACTGGGGAAAACTCAGCCAGACAGGAAAGCGGACTGTCGCGAGGGAGTGCATAGCCGGACAGTAGTAGATGACAGTAGAGAGAACACAGCCAAACAGGAAAATGGTTAGTCGGGAGGTAGAGTTGAGCCGAACAATAGTAGAGGACAGTAAAGAGAACTCAGCCAGACAGGAAGCGGACAGTGAAGGGAGACTTTCAGCCGACAGGAGTCGGGGACATTATAGAAAGAGACAGCCGGGACAATCAGTGTTGAGTGCAAGACGAGAGAAAGCCTCATCGAAGTGCTGATCAATTAAAAAAAATTAAAAAGCAAGGACTATAACCATCGTTGGGTTGTCTCATTGGTGACATTGGAGGGACAGTTGGACGAGTGTTATCATTGGTGACATTGGAGGGACAGTTGGACGAGTGTTATCATCAAAACAACGAATAGAGAACGAAAGTAGAAAATAGACGATCCAAGGGTCTCAAAAATATAATTGCTGATCCAAATATTTAAGACAAATCAAGTTAAATACTAAATTCTTAACATCGGAAATCTCTTTACCTTCACCTACTGTCACAAAGTTGTAAGGTCAAAATAGTTATAAGGTTTTGGCGAATTTCTTGCTTAACATATTTATCGATGTGCTGAAATAAATATATGGAAGGAAATAAAAATGTTTCAATTTATTTGGATCCAAAACTAATCGCATCCAACACATTTGCAATCATTTTAAAGTTATGATTTCTTAATAAAAAAAATGCTTGCAACTTTAAATCAAGTCTGTGTGTTAAATGTTCATTTTCATTTGTCTTAAAAAATATCGTTCACATTTATTCGTAGTTTTAATTGAAATAAATGAAACCTAAATAATAAAATTATTCATTTAAAACATATTAAGATTTATTAGGAGAAATGTTATTGTGCGATATGTTTTAATTACTTTTAAAATCGGAATCATTTGTACTTTCTTAAAATGTGTTACTTTTGTGAACTGGTGTCCTAAATAATATATATGAGAAAATAAACTGTTTATGCCTTTAGAGGTTAGAGGCCTATATTTGAATTTTAACTGCCTAACTAAATCCTCAAATAGTGAAAATTGCAAGCAAATTTCATCAATTTTTAATTGTAAAAGACGAATCCCTTGACAGGTGTTCCACCTCTCAACTGCTTGTGTTGGTTAATGGGGTGTAGATTAAGTCATGAACATAACACAAGAGCTGATTTCCCTACATAACATGTACGGAACTATTACCGATGAGTTGAAAAAAAATATTTGCTGATTATATCTTTGACTGGACTAACACCAGTTGCTTTACTGTTGACGGAGAAAATAACAAGAGTTGCATAAAAAAGGCTTGGTTGGACAAGTAAAGAAGATGTGTAATGAGAAAAAAATTCTTCAACCAATTTTCCTGCATTGTATTACTCACCAGAAAGGTTTGTGTGCTAAATATTTGGGCATAAGCAGTGTACTGAATACTGTGGTGAAGAGGGTTAATTTAATAAGGTCACATGGGCTCAACCATAGACAGTTCAGAGACCTGTTGAAAGATACAGACACAAACGATTTGCCATAATACACAGCAATAAGATTGCTAAGTTGTGAGAAGGTTCTGAGCAGAGTATTTAAGTTAAGAAAAGAAATTGGTGACTTCCTCGAAAATAAAGGCCAGCTACAGACATTAGTGTCTGATGAAGAGTGGGTAGGGACATTGGTCTTTGCTGCAGACATAACTAGTCATTTAAATTATCTAAACCTAATACTACAATGAGAGGAAAATCTAGTTTCTGATGTATACATCTTTCTAGAGGCCTTCAGATCCAAATTCGTCTTTTTTTTTAGAACTATTACAAGACAACAACTTGACGCACTCTCAGCAGTGGATAATCTTCATGGTTGAAGCAACAGCGGAGTTCGCCACGTCATGTGTGTGCGAGATCATCAAAGACACCCAGCTGCAGTGTCAGCAGTGGTTTTCTGACTTGGATTGAAAGGCAGAAGAAGTGAGATTTTTTTCTAAACCCACTTGAAGCAGATGTGGCCAGTCACCCAGATGAACTGCACCTGGAGGTCATTGAGTTGAAAGCAAATGACCTCCTTAGGGACAAGTTAAAAGAAGGACTGATGGGCGTTTAACTAGTTTTCGCCCAAGGAAGACTCTCCTAATTTCAAAAGATTTGCATCAAAGTATCTTCCAAACTTTGGAACAATATGCCTGTGTGAACAAAAATTTTCAAAAACGAAATACGTGAAGAACAATTTGAAAACAATTTTTTCCGATGATCATCTCAGGTCACTGTTGATGTTAGGGACATCAAATCTAAATCCAGAAATATCTGCTAATCACTGCTATTTTGGCATTCAAACGGAATGTCGTAAAGTAGTCGTTCTTTCTTTTTTTTTTTTTTTGAAACCTTTGTGGTCTAGCGTATAAGAACTCATTAAAGTGTTATGGCAATTGGATGAATGGTATAGAAGCGCATACGGAATTATATTTATATGGATACTATTTGAAAAAAAAATATTTAGGGCCCTGGCCCCAAACGGAATATTCTAAAATGGCTGCAAGCATTCATAATACTACTAATTTATGTGACACAAAAAGTGAAATGTCGCTGTATTTAACTTAAAAGTCCAACCGTCAATGCATTATCTCTGTTTCAAATTATATTTATACAGCTCATAGGATTTTTTAAAAAAATTGAATGTAGGGCCGCCTAAAATAATTGTACTAATACAGAACTTACTTTTTATGTCCCACATAAATTAAAATGTCGCTATATGTATTTGATTGTAATTCCATCTACGCACGCATTAGCTCTATTTAAAGTTATATTTAAAAAGCAAATATCAGAAAAAAAAATTAATTTAGGCCCCAGGCCCAAATCGGAATAGTTTAAAATAGTTTTACTAGGTCAGAAATTTTTGTGGGCGAGTGCACAACAACTCACCAAAATTTATCGCAATCCAAAGTCTTTTTTAAAAAAAATAAATATATAACATATGAAGTCTAAACATATTTTTAAAGACACAACACACTGCCAGAAGGATGAAATAGGTCGGAACGTTTGAAGTGACTAGGTATCTTTTAGTATTCATTTAGAAGTGCAGACATTAAGGGATTATTGGGTGTTTAATAACGTGATCGACATCACACAAAAACAACCCAAAACTAGAGACCTAGCGAAACATTTTGTGGACCCTACATCCGGTAGTTTTTGCTCAATCAAAGAGATTTAGATAATACCTGACACGTTTCCAAATAAAGCCTGCTGACTAAGATCATTTATATATTTAGTTCATTGATAGTTTATTCTATTGGCATTACAATAATACGCATGCCCCAATAAATCATGTCTCAGAATAATTCTTAGATATAATTATACTTAATTTCTAAGTCCTTTGTTGTTGTTTTTTTCTTCTTTTTTTTTTTTGTGAGGTTGATGATAATATTCTGGATGACAAATTGAAGCAATTATTGTAATTAGTCACAAAATCACCAGTGACATTCTTAAGGGTCATCTGTAACCTCAGTTCTTAATTTATCTAAACATTGCAATGGTAGATTGGGGCTGTTACAGTCTAATGAGAACTTATTAATTCTCCAATGTCGTTAATTGTTTTTGTTTTGTTTTTTTTTTGTTGTTGCAAATTTTTATAATCATTCTGTGTTTCCTAAATAATGGTCTCGAAATATTACGCATTAGTTTCATTGTGTTGTACCGAATAGTCAAAAAGCAAGGTATATTACACTTAAGTTAACAGCATTGGACTTTAAAACAAAATATTCACTTTAGCTAGAAAATAACGTCACTCCTCTTGGAAATTTCTTGGCGATTATATCAGCGAAACATATATGGCTAAAATTGCAACTTTTTACTCGAGCACTACTGAGCGATACATACAGTGACAGTGCTGACTCCATGAAAGTGTTCTCATCGTTTAACCGTGCAAAGTATCTGATAGAGCTAGTGTATGTTGCTCCCTATGACAGTGGTAAAAACATGAGCTTTATTATTGCGTTATAGTTCTCGCCTGTAATTGTGCTCATGCTGTAACAGTTATCGTTTTGTGACAGTATTCGCCTTTGATACTACTCTCGCTGTGACAGACCTCACTAGTGATAGGGCTAGCCCTTTTACTGTGCTCACTACAAGACAGTTTTGACCTCGAAATAATGCTGACGTATGGTAGTGGTCACGCTGTGACAGATCTTTCTCAGTGGCGGTGCGCTCGCCGACGTAAGTGCCCCCTCTATGACATTAGCCATCTTTATAAATTTGCTCACCTAGAGTAGTGTTCACCTATGCTAGTGCTCGCAGTGCGACAATAACTTTTTATCACATTACAGCCGTTACTGATAATCATTTATTCTGTTGATTTTAAAGTCACTGAAAGAAGTCTACCGTACGATTTGTTATATGCTTGTGTTTTACAACATCAAGTTGTTTGGACTAAAATTTAAAAGTTTAAGTTTTTACGTCGATTTGTGAAGGAAAAAAAAATGTAGTTGTGGAATATTCACTTGAAGACACTGCTTCAGTGGCGTCTTTTCAAGTTTTTCAGGGGGATGGGGCTGGGACCAATACCTTGACGGCTTGTTAAGTTGTTCATTATTGGAGGCCCACAGCAATTTAAATAACCATGTCAGTTCAGGGGGGAGGTGCGTCTGAATGCCCCTCCCTGCTCTACCCAAATGACGTCCTTGCCCTTCTTTAGACTGTAACAGCCCCAATCTACCATTGCAATGTTTAAATAAATTAAGAACTGAGGTTACAGATGACCCTTAAGAATGTTTTCTTTTGAAGGAGGCTGCCAATTTAAAAGTAATTGATATATTTTTCTATAGAGCCTACTCAATTTTCGTTTAAGTTACTTTATTAAAATCAAGATATTTTGTAAGGGATACTACTCTTTATATTAATTATACCAACAAAAAAACCCCATTAAAAACACAGTAAGAGATATATAAGAACATTGAAATCACCAACAATGATATACTCTACAACTATACAGAATCTGTTTACACGAGTGCTTCTTTAGTATGCGCTTAACAGCAATAAGGCTGACCTATCATTTCCATTTCTAGCCATAGCAAATGCATCTTATCCACCATTTATCTCAAGGATAACGCCAATGTATGTGAAGATCTCTGACTCTTCCCGTGCATTTCTTGCCAAGAAATGTGTCCTTTTAGTTGTGTTTATCTTAATTATCTTTATATTGCTTCTAATTATGTTCTTTGTTACTTGTGTTTATCTTAATTTTCTTTGTATTTTTTTATATTTATGTTCAGTCTAAATTGGTTATTCAGGTATTTATTGTTGATTGTGGGTCAAAGGTGAATTTCGTCATCTGAAAAAATTTAGAAAATTCAGCTGTTCCAATAGTGTCCACTCAATGTCAGTTCATCAATTTTGCTTGTGCATGACCTGTTTCCCGAGGCGAGCCCGTTGATTTCGTAACTGCATATAAACGTAATCCTTTATTCTGTTCAGAATAATTATGTTGCAGACATTTCCTTTTGAGTGCAGTGTAAGTCCCCTGCAATTTGCACAGTTGCTAGGATAAAATTTATTTGGTATTTGGATGAGAATCATCATATACATTCATTTGAAACGCTCACTTCTTGCAATATCTTATTGAAATAACAGGTATTGTTTTGTTTTTTTTTGTTGTTTTTTTTCTATATATTCTTTTTTAAATTTTTCTTTGTGTTTTTTTCTTTTTTTTTGTTGTTGTTTTTAAAGCGTTTCATGGGGACACTGGTTCCATCTCACATTTATTCCATTATATGTTTTGTTATAACTACCCAGAATATAGTCACAGCAAAAGGAATGTCTGGTTAGGATTTTTTTTTATGCATAATATACAATTTAATGCTCACATGAAGACACGTACGTTAAATTAAGACTTGCTACACAAGATCTGACTCTACATTTAATGTAATTTTCACGATAGATTCTGAGAAGTAGACGCTCATTATCTGCTGTCATTTGTAAGTAGTGCAGCTGGAACAATGTACAATACCTCATTATCTGCTGTCATTTGTAAGTAGTGCAGCTGGAACAATGTACAATACCTCATTATCTGCTGTCATTTGTAAGTAGTGCAGCTGGAACAATGTACAATACCTGAACTAAAGCACGATGCAAAAGTTGATGTGGTTTGCGCTTAAAAAAAAAAAGGTTTAAGAGAAAAGCAAATGATTAAATGTACATTTTCATATTATGTTATCAAGACCAAAGATATTTCCTTTGTATTTAAGAAGCTGATAATAAGTATTACATATTAAATATATTTTTTTTAAAATGTAAACAAAAACAAGTGAACAAACTATATCTCATGCATTGCAGTAGACACACAGCATGATTCAAACGAATGGTCATTTTATAGACTGCGATGAAAACACGTTAAAATAAATAGGACCTTTAAAAAAAATAGAAACATTGAATTGAAATGATTATTAAAATATTTATATAAGATCAGCTCTCTAACAACGATCATTGAAACAAATGATTTGATTTATTTATAAGAGTCTATTTCAAGCCGTAATGTCATTATACAGAATATTTGAAAATTTAATTCACAACAACGGCAGCAAAATACGTCATTTAAAACGTATACACGTTTTTTTTTAAAGACGTACAACTTTATCTTACTTTAAAGAGTTGTTCATGTTAAAGCAACAAGAGCAAATGGTTTGTTTTTATAATTAATTTTCTGAAATGGAATCAAAATATATAGTGCATATTTAAAAAAGAAAAAGATAGCTTAAATTGGTTTCAAAGTACTATAATTCCTTGGATTTATTTTACAATGCTCCCTCCTGACTTCCGCATTCAATTTATAAATATTAGCTAAGGACTCACATAGGATGTCTTGTTCCACCAACAACAATGAATTGAAATCCTCATGCCTGATTTCATAATGTTGTATACATTATTTTTCTCTTGTCGTTGCAATGATTATACTTTTCTTTTGGGATATGTATATCCCTGAACACAAATACATTTAACGTATTTTTTTCTTCTTTTATGGCATCGATATCATGAGTTTAAACAAAAATTAATTTTTTCATCAACTGTACTTTGTGATAAATGGCTACTGATGTACACAACATCTAATGTACCACTATGGATGTGTAAATATAACATAACTAAATGTTGATTGAAACAGCAATGAACAAAGAAAATCATATAGTTAAAAAAAAAATAATTTAAATGGTTCTAAAAGTAGATGGTGTTACCCATGGTGTTGGTACGATGGTGAAAAGCTTGGAAAATCTTATCCAAAATAACTTAATTATTACAAAAAATAGTTTAAAAATCTCACTCTGAAATTAATGTCGTAGTTTATGGAAACAGTTCAATTAATATTGGATCTCGTGTATGTAGCACACCAGGAGAAAAAACATTGTATGACATCTGGGTGAGTTGATTGGCTAGATAGTTTCTCCTTGCTGTCAGTTGCTTTCTTTTGCAAGCTGGATAGAAGCAGTTTGTAAAATGTGTCACTATATTTGTTACTGTTGAATAAGTCTCCTGCGATAAGGCAATGCCACTTTATGACATATCTGTAGCAACAGATAGATTACCATCCATGACATGATGCCACCTTGGTTCGTGGCTTATCACTGAGAACAAAAGCGCTACATGTCATTAGCTGACCATTGTGTCCTCCGTTCCTTAAAAACTCAATGGTGGTATCATAAAGAAGCATCTCAATATAGAAGTGAGTTAAATGTTACCCCCTCGCTCTCAACGATTGGATACTTCATAGAGTTATGAAGATTTTCAGCAAAGCTTCTTTCTTACAGAGCTTCATTGTGTTTTAATGTGCAAGATAATAGTATACCATAAAATAATATGTGACATTTTTAAAAGTGCAGATCAGATGGGAATTTCAATCAATATTATGAAAAATATATGACAACTTTAAAATGATTATTGTATCTAAATAGTGTAATTCTTGGAAAATAATTTTAGCGTGGATCTCACACTTTGCTCTAAGACTAAAAAAAATATAACTGAGTTGTTGTTTTTTTTTTTAAATTGTTCACATTTGTGTTACGATTTAATACCAAATCAACGCATCTTGTATTCTATTTTATTGTGTATGTAGGTTAAGTTGAGGATCATGACAACGCATGGGGTTGTGGACAGAATACGATTGAGAAGCACGTTGATGTTTTCTTAAAGACGAGTCTTAACAAGATACATCATTGTTCGAAATGCACAAGATCTGAAGGCTAAAACCACACAGCTTTGTGGTATAATTGCAACATTTGTAAAATCCTTTAAAACAAATCTTAACTGAATCATATTCTATGTAGTGCGACATTGCTTTAGTATTTTTAAAAAAAATATGCATTTAGTTATGTAATCATATCTTACGAAAGAGATCTCCTATGTATCCCAAGGCATGTGCAATGATCAGTAATATGGTCAGTCCCAATAATGGTAATGGTAAAACCCACATCTTGGAGTACTCTATGTTAATCATCAAACAATGACAGCGCCAGGCCTTCGTAAAACTACTTATCGATATCTGCAACCGTGTAACTGAAAGAGACACATTAGAGAAAAAAATTGATACTTAAGATAAATATATGTTTACTATACGGTTCCTTCAGAATTAAAACACAAACTGCAACAAAAGATTATACGTGAAAAGAAGATATAGAAGTTTATATTTCATCATGGGCTCAGTTAAGGGAATTTTTTGATAGTCTACATCTTATAATACAGGAGAAACGCAACAGGGATAACACTGCTATACAATAATATGCAATGTGATTAAGCCATTGATATATTATCCTAAAATATAGTATTGATATTTAAATTGAATTTTTAGCTTCACTACTTTACTATTTTTTTTCTAAATTATCTTCACAAATGTTTTTTTGCATATAGATTTTTAAAAAAAAAACAAATGATATATTTGTCGTTAAATGTAATTTTTTTTTTTTTGGAGTAGGCAAAACTGATGTTAATGACGATGTTGTTGTGTGTGTCTTGGGGATTTCTTTGATTTGAGATCCAGTCTACAAGTTTCGTTGTGACCCACTTGACAGCGGAGCCATGCAGTCGGTCACGTACACAAATATGGGAAAAAAAAAGAATATTTTTAGAGTATTTCAAATAAAATAAGTGCTGATAGTGCACTCAGTTGAACTTAACATTGAGCAAATTAAACAGTAGTGTGTATTGGTAAGGTAGTACATACCTCTTAGTAATGGTATGAAGTTTTTTCCAACTTCTGAAGGACATTTCAAAGTAGTACATTCATTGTAGAAGATTGGATCATCCGTGCAAATATTGTTTTGGTTGTTAACTATGGGAGTGGAAAAAATCAAAAGTTTAAAATAAAAAATCAACATATGAATATGAGGCTAGTACCTAGTGTATAACTGTTTTCAACAGTTTTTAATCTAATTATCTTTGGAAATATGATTGATTAATTTTATACTTAAAATAAATCTGATGCATACTCCGTAAAAAAGGTTTTAAAAAATCTAGCAGTTTAAATTAAAAAAAAAAATTATTTTATACTTAAAATAATCATGCCACATAAAATGGAACCCATCTTAAAATAAAAAAATGTTTAAATTAACTGTCGCTCTAATACGTTAATTCTGTACCTACTTAATATTACTCGTCATTTTAATCAAAGTATTACTACATTTTAAGCTCCGACGAACTTAATGACATATAGAATCATTTAAATGATGACGCAATAATACCAGAAGAATCCAACTTATCCAGGAAGAACTCTTCAAACATGCACCAAAATGGTTTTTGGAATAAACAGAAAAGTACAAGGTCATGCATCTCTGCTTCTGGTTTCAAAACTGATTCAGACGCTATTGCGAAGCCAACAAAGAGCGCCGACAAAATTATGAGGAATTTTATTGCTGTTGTAACCTAAGGATATAAAAACATAATCAACTGTTTATTTTGAGACAAAAAATGCTTTGGATTCATTCTTTCAGTGTTGCAAAAATGCAAATTAAAAAAGCTATATATTATTTTTAACATGAGATGAAAATAAAGTTTACATTTTCAGAATAATTAATGTTAAAATAAGTAAAAAGGTGCACTATTTGACAAATTTGTTGTTTTTTTTTAAATGACGTTCTTATTTATACAAATGTAACATCAGTAAGGTAAAAGCAATAAAAGGAAATCTACGAAAACAAATAATTTTAATGGAAATTTCTACTTAATTATTTAACTACTGAAAATACCACATGGGAAGCAGCGTCCGTGGGCCGTTGAGCGTGAGCTCTAAATGCCCCCCATGACACACCTTCACACTGGCCAACGCCAGGTGTGCCCACAACCAGACCGTGCGCAGGTTCCCCTGAACCCCTACCGCCCCCCCCCCCCAATTCTATGGTCTGGAGCACCTCCAGTCGAACGAAAACGTTGAGTTTAAAGAGTTCGCAATCAACTCCCCCTAGAAACTGTTGGGGTTTGATTTCCCTCTGGAAGAATTGTGTTAAGTTGTCGACCCCTCCCGTTTCCTCCACCCACGGTGTCTTTCGGTCGGGACTATAAACTGGGACGAAACGGTCGCCTCGGAGCGGCTTTCTCACGGCGGCGTAGCTAAAATCCTCGACATGGGTTTTAACTGCCACCCGAGCCTCATATCCATCAACGGCAACAAGTCATCATGTTACGACGTTGGTCGGCCGGGTTCTTTTTAGCTTTTGAAGAACATTACCTCCCAACTTGTCTTCCCCGCCACAAAGAGGCAAAACCCATGTGAACGTCCCTTAGTTTAATAATAATAATAATAATAATAAAATAATAAGAGGTCTTATATAGCGCGGTACTACAGCCTAGGGCTGGGCTCACCGCACTGTATATAAAAATTTTATCAAAAGAGACATAATCATGACATTAAAATGAAATAAAAAGTTTAATCGGAGACGCATTGCTCACGAGCAGGGGAACCCGTTTATAACTACTTAACTTTAGAACAAAAGTAAATTTCAAAGGCATTTTCCTTTTCTCTTTCATCGAAAATTAGACAATTCTCTTTCTTCGTTCTTGCTTCCCGTTGCTTGCCCTATACTTCCAAATCTTTGCCATCTTCTTTTCAAAGTCTGCTATGTTTTTCCAAATGTTTGCCCTGTACTTCTCAATGTTTGCGCCCCTGTACTTCCCCTCGTTCGCCCTGTACTTCCAAATATGTGTCCTGTATTTCTCAAAGTTTGCCCTGTTTTTCTAAATATATGCCCTGTACTTTCTAATGTCTTGTAATTTTAAAATCCTGGATTTTAATATGTTTATACCGTTTTTTTCAAACGTTTATCCTGTTTATCCAAAGTTGTATCTTGTAAATCCAAATGTTGTCCTGTGCTTCTCAAATGATACCTACACTTCCCAAATGTCTATTCTGTATTTCTAAATGTAATATCCTATATTTCCTAATGTATATCCTGTACTTAGCAATGTTTAACTTGTACATCCCAAGTTTTATCTTGTACTTCCCAAAGTTTTCCCCGTGTTTTCCAATGTCTATCCTGTATATTCCCGTATTTGCCATGCACTCTACAATATTTCCTATTTTCGCAATGTTAGCGATGCACTTCTCCATGTTTGTCCTAAACTTTGAAATGTTTGCCCATTAATTCAAAATGAAAGCCTTTTAGAATCCGTATGAACTTAAACATTTAGAATCCGTATGAACTTAAACATTTCTTTTTATTTTACTTTAGCCGTTTAAATAGTTTACATATTTTTTTAATAATTGTAAAGCGCTTACAGCTGTACGGTAAGCACTATTAAAAAAAATGCCTAAATATATAAACATTTCGAATCACCACATTTTAATATTGTTGTTAAATAGCAGAACAATAGCGTGAATCGAATGTTATTCAAATCATAATTACTTACTGTTATAACATAAAAAATAGTGTCTACACAAGTATTTGATTTTGTGCAGCGATTAGAAATTGAGTCATTCAACATTGCGCTTATTGTGAGCTTGTTTTAGAGCCAATAGTTGTTGTTTGTTTTTTTTTAAATTATGTTAAAAAGTAGGATATTTATGTCCGAACTTATGTGATGTATGTAGTGATACAGATTTGGAATTGCATTAAATTTATATCAATACGTATTTTATACATATTTTTTTCGGGAGTCAAGTTTAATTTTTCAATTCTTTAAAAATTATGAACTAATTCCAATGGTTGTATTGTTTTATCAAATCATGCGCTAAAAGAAAATCAGTCTATAAATATGGTTGCCAAACTTTTCAATGATATCATTCACATACAGTGGCGCATTGAATGTTAGTGCCGCAATGGGTCTGCCAATGATTTTTCGGCCCCATTAATCCAAAAAAACTATACTTTTCAGTAATACGAACCTAGTGACACTCCATGTCAAGAAAAAAAGTTCCCTCAATGTTTGACCACCCCCAACATCCGTTTCTATTCTCCTTTTCTTTTAGGACTTTTTAACTGTAGTACTTGTAACTAAGTATTTTTAAAGAAACATAAGAGCATGTGGATTTTTGTTTTGTTTTTGAAATGAATTTCACAAATCCCAAACCTTGTTATTGTTTAAACCCCACCCCTCACCACACATTTAAAAGTACATGAAATAGGCCTTTACTCACTCACATCACCTTTTATCAGTTCTTTTATCCTTAAAATCTGTACACATTACATTTTTTTATTCCCCAATTTTCTCAGACATCCCTCCTATTAAATAGTAATTAATTTATGTAAAGACCTCAAACTAAGATTCTTCTAATTCAACGTATTCCATGATTTGATTGATGTGCACTACGTAAAGAAACAAATCAACACCAAATACAATTTAAATTGTAATGTCAAAGAGTGTTCATATATTCTTCACAATGTAGGTCTGAAAACAAATCTAGAGATATATCAAAATACAACTTAAAGAACTTACCTTTTATTGGTATTGAATACTGAATTACGCTCTTTTAGGTACCTAAAGCAAGATCACTAAAAAAATCATTATGAGGTCTCTTTTATCTTTATTTTTACTCTGGTAGATTTAAATTAACTTAAAGCGGAAAAAATAAATTTAATTTTCATCATAAAAAAGACCATCCTTCCTAAAAACTAGTAGTGATAAATTATCCAACTGTCCATATCGCTGATCACAATGATGAAAGATAAGCTTCCATAGCAGTGCTCTAGAAGCCAAAATGAGAAGGCGATTATTTTAATGCTGAAGATTAAGTAGCTCACTGTTTATCTTTGCCAGAGTTCCAGGCAACAACAAAAAAATACTATATCAATATCAACAATTCTGTTAAAGGCATCTTTTAAATGAGCTTTTAGTTTGTGACAGAGCTAAGGAAAATTAATTAAACAAATTGTTTACGTAAAATTTAAGTAAAAAATAAGTTTGAAAAATAGACTAAGATTAGAGGCTTTTCTAGTGGGTGAAGATTCAGAAATTTCCTTCTTACACTATAATTCATCGCATGATTCTTGAACAAATACACAATGGGGAGATCAATAACTGTGTTAAGCTAAGGAAATATGACGTTCTTCTAAGTTATGGCAGATAGTGCGTCGTCGTATAGAGGTCGGCCCTTTGCGTTATAGCCACAGAACAAATTGTAATTGTCTAAAACACCTTCTTTTGTAATGCCAACTGAGCTGATGTGTTGAATTATTCAAGTAACAAAACAAAAGTTGAAAAGATCCATGGTCCTTATTACTCCTTGGCTTCATATGTGTGGCAGGTAAAATTTCATAATAAATTAACTCTGGTGTTCAGAAGAAAAAGACGTGTCCAGAAATCTTACAAAAACTATAAATAAAATATAAATACATAAATCATAGTAATTTTTTTTTTTTTTAAATCAACTTCCATCCACGGCAATGTTACTCTCGCTCAGCACAACTAAAATCTCACCCACTCTTTTCCTTGCGTTTTTTTTTTTTTTTTTTTTTTCTCCCCGCCACAGTCATACGTGGCTGACACAAATCGTGGGGCTCGATGGCAATGTCTGAAAGGAAAAAAAGCCCCACGCTCAATCGCTCAATCTCAGCAAAGAGACAAAGAACCGAATCACGTGTATTGATAGTGACATAAGTAACTAAAGTATAATTGCAATGAAAATGTCTTACCGATTTAAAAAAAACAACAGATAGTACGGTTGTAATTTAACTTTCTAACTGAAACCATCCTACCATATACATATATATAATGATTGATTGCCCAGGTTAACATATATGACGTCAAAGTAGATTACTTTATTGTTTTCCAGAAATGGAATCACAATGGAAAAAAATAGAGTCACATTACAAATTAATATAATTTGATACAAGTGGCGTTCAGGTAATCGAGGAAAAATATAATAGGTTGTGAATAACATTATTTATTTAGATATTAGCGCAACTTTTGCCTATTGATCTATCCATACTCAAACCTAGACTTACACAAGCACATACATGCATCCACACAAACACACATACACTCATACATACATACAAATACACATACCAAAATACATACATATAGACACAGATACATAAATAAATGCATACATACATACATGCATACATACATACATACATCATACATACATACATTACATGCATGCCTACATGCATACATACATCCGTTCATACACACATATATATATATATATACACACACATATATACATTATACATACATGCATACGTCACACATACATACATACAGATGTATGTACGTCATACATACATACATACATAAATACATACATACATACATACATACATACATACATACATGCATGCATACATACATACATACATACATACGTACGTTCATACATACATGCATGCATACTTACTTACACGATGTATATCCATCCGTCTATCGATTTATCGTTCTCTCGATCCCTCCACCCGCCCTTCCTCCTGCCCCTCGGTTGCACCTTCCCTGTCTGTATTTTAATGCATCTAAATGTTTCCCTTGGGCGCCGTGCTGCGTGTCGTTATAGGATAGTATTAAAATAATGTTCCTTTGTCTTAGATTGTTTGCAGCATCACTTTTCTCAAACGTTCCCTTTCTTCAAGATATTAATTAAGTCATCAATTGTGTTTAGCGTTGACCAGATAACAATGCGTTTGTAATTTAAATGCAATTCTCCGGGATGTCCTGGGGGAAAATGTAAACCTTGTCTTTCAAAATATGACACATATCTTTGAAACAAACGATATAGGTCAACAAAACACAATGCTACCATAAAAAGGGCATTTTCTATTTCACTACTCAATACATAACTTATAGAAGATACAAGACGCTTTTTTCATATTTGAAGTGTATCTCTACTCAGGGATATCAGTTTCGTATAATGTTTAACTAATCTATTTGAAATAGACATGACTTAGCTTGACCATAACCGAGCAGTTTAATAGGTTTGGATTCTTATCAAAACCCAGCTGGTGATTTTCTATTAATACAATTTTTTGAAAAATAGAAATGAGTTTGTTAATGAATATATCAGTATATTAAATTCCGTTTGCATAAAATATGTCTGAAATGGTAGATGGAGTTTTTTTTTGGTGTAAATTTAAAATTACGTTTTCACAAATTTTAGAGAGCAAAAAATAATTTTAGGGGCATGAAAAGCTATAGTGTTGGACCAATATTTAAAAAACACATGTCATTTAAAGTAGTTTAAAGCATGGGCGTACAAATTAGCCATTAATGAACTCCTTTTTGGCAATAATAATTAAATTAGTTATCACTTAAAGTTGGTAATTTTAGGTCATGTTTAGATGAAAGAAATGTATTTTTGGGCCTCGAAAATGTGTAGGGTTAGCATATAAAATATTTCAGAAAAATCATTCTAAAATTTTTTAGTGATGTTAGAAAAGTAAACATCATAACGTAAATACTTCTTTTCTAAAAAAAAGGAATTATGATGAAAATTTGCAATAAGATGTAGAAATTTTTCACAACATGCTTGTTTTCATTATCTCGATACAATTGGGTAAAATGATATAATATTAAAATGTCAAAGAGTAGATAATATATATACAGATCGATAGATAGATAGAGAGATAAATAGATAGACAGATAGATAGATAGATAGATAGATAGATAGATAGATAGATAGATAGATAGATAGATAGATAGATAGATAGATAGATAGATAGATAGATAGATAGATAGATAGATAGATAGA